>CM065590.1:265571887-265796887 GCA_033119425.1 Bufotes viridis | reverse complement strand
TATGACAAAATCATGTTTGCATGTCTTGTTCAATCTTGTCGTATCGTGCCTAGTGATGAGCGGCAGGGGCAATATTCAAAAAATCGCGAATTTGTAATCTCCAGTCATTATTTTCTTGATTGCGAAAATTCGCATACAAATTTTTGCATAAGATTTGCATAAACATTCGCACAAACTGGTATTTAAAAGATTTTATGCAAATTTTTTAATGCGAATTTTCTCAATCAAGAAAATAATGACATTATTTTCTTGATTGCGAAAATTTGCATATAAAAAATTCGCATAACATTCGCCTAAAAATTCGCATAAACTGGAATAAAAAAAAAACGAATATTCGCAATTGCGAATATATTTCGCGATATTCTAAATATTCGCGAATTCTCGAAGTGCCGATATTCACGATTAAAATTCGCAATTCGAAAATTTGTGATCAACACTATTCGTGCAACTTCATGGGATACGTCTGGCCAAGAAAAAATATATGGAAGGACACATCTGTACTAGAGAGAGAAGGAGTTTTTGTTATAAAGAAGCAGTACCTGCAGGGCCTCTGTGCACACAAGATATATCCACCTCTGGATGCACAAACCAGCCAATGAACTCCAACTGTTATGCAGTGCTAGACTTGGGTACCTGGGGTCAGAGCCGGCTTCAGGTTCATGTGGGCCCTTGGGCGATAAAGTCTCAGTGGGCCCCCTTATATAGTGATAACTCTCTGAGTACAGATAATGTAGTAGATATCACCTGCAGTCCTATGTAACAAAACAGATAACACAGTGCTGGCTATTTGAGTACAGAAAATGTAGTAGTGTTAGGCTACTTTGACGCTAGCGTTTTTTGAGGATCTGTCATGGATCTGCAAAAACGCTTCCATTACAATAATACAACCACGTGCATCCGTCATGAATGGATCCAGTTGTATTATGTCTTCTATAGCCATGACGGTCTTAAACACCATTGAAAGTCAATGGGGGGGCGGATTCGTTTTCTATTGTGCCAGAGAAAATGGATCCATCCCCATTGACTTACGGAGGCAAACTGATGCATTCTGAGTGGATCCTTTTCCATTCAGAATGCATTAGGGCAAAACTGATCTGTTTTGGACTGTTTCTGAGAGCCCATGACAGATCTCAGAAACGGAAAGCCAAAACGCTAGTGTGAAAGTAGACTTACCTGCAGTCCTATGTAAAAGCACAGATTACACTTGTGCTAATAATGTGGTAGTGTTACCTGCAGTCATATGCAAAAGCACAGATAAAACTAGTGCTGATAATGTGGTAGTGTTACCTGCAGTCCTATATAAAACCACAGATAACACTAGTGTAGATCATGTGGTGCTCTGATTTGGTTAAGTAATTTGGAGGAAGTGGTGGTCAAGCCGGGCGACAAGGGAGGGAATGTGGTTCTTATGACCAGAAGCTTTTATATGGAGGAAGCAGGGAAGCACCTTAGTGATACTAGCAATTATGAGAAACTGAGTAGAGACCCGACAGTAGATATTCTGACCAAATTGGAAGCATTGTTGGCTAAATATGTGGGGGTTGTTTTCTTACCTAGTAACATCATGGATAAGCTGCTCCCTAAGTTTCCTCGAAGCCCAGTCTGGCATTTTGTCCCCAAAATTCACAAATCACTGATTGCGATTGAACCTCTTTCAAAATACCTGGATTGGCTCCTTAGGCCACTTCCGTATGGGACTCCGGCGTACCTGAAGAATTACCTCCGCGCCCTCCAATTAGTGGCGGGAGGAGTATCGCCTGGTGTCCTTCGACGTCAAAAGTCTTTATACACGGATCCCACATGTACTAGGATTGTGAGCTAATAAAAATGTCCTAAGCAGGTCCAATAAGGGCAGTATGCACCTTCGCTAACCTGTACCTGGTGGTATTTGAGGACATCTATGTCTTCTCGGTGGATAACCCTTTTCTAAGCAATATACATTTATTTCTGCGATACGTCAACGACGTGTTCATGGTCTGGTCGGGCAGCGAGGAGTGCCGTGACTTCGTAAATTATCTCAACACTGAAAATAGAATAATTATGAAGTTCACATTGAACTTCGGTGGAGATATTTTGGATTTTTTAGATGTAAAGGTGTCAATAGTAGATGGTGTGGTTTGTACTACCGGTTTTTGAAAACCTACGGCCACCAACTCGCTGCTCCACCGGACCAGTTTCCACCCGTCCGTGGTTACGGATTCTGTCCCTTACGGACAGTTCATCCGTTTGCACAGAATTAATAGCACGGAGGAGGGTTTTGTTCGTCAAGCCCAGCATTTAAGGAATCGTCTTGTTGCCAGGGGTTATCCACCCAGGGATGTCGATGACGCCATGCACAGAGCTGGTGCCCGTACCCGCCAGGAACTCCTTGTTGAGAAATCCGATAGGGATCATAGTGATGAAAAGTTCTCTTTTGTATTTAAGTATAGCCCAGCAGCTGAGATTGTGAAGCGAGCAATGTTCAACAACTGGGATCTCCTGAAGGGGGATAGCACTTTACAGAAAATTGCAGAGCAGAAACCATTGGTTGCCTTTAGAAAACTTTAAGAACACGTAGAACTTTGTAGTATATGCGATTGTTTGTAGATGCCAAGCCTTTTACATCGGTAAAACTATTTGACCCCTGTTCGAACGTATTAGGGAACATATAAATTCGGTTAAGATGGGAAAAGGTTGTCCCCGCTTCATAGAACAAGATGCGGGCATAGAGACGGTCCGGACCTCCTTTGGGGGGGTGACAGGCATCATTCCCTGCTGCAGCGCGAGTCAAGGTGGATCATCAGTACGCAGGCTTTGGGCCAACATGGTCTTAATGATAAAAATGATTTGTGGTCAGGGCTACATGACACGTAACCGTCTACCTGCATAACTAACTAAACTAAGCGGCTTGAGTTGTGCCATAACCGCTGCGTAGGAGGAATGCCTAAAAGGGGGCATACCCTGCAAGGTGTTTATGAAAAAGAAAAGCGGGTTGGGAGGGTACGCAGCACTGTTGACACACCCAAGGGAGGCGTCTGCCTGGTATAAATGTGCTACTAACGCCCCTCCCACAAATAAAGGCCAATAAATCGGCCTTCAAACTTGTGGTCAGGGCTACATGACACGTAACCGTCTATCTAACTAACTAACTAAACTAAACGGCTTCAGTTGTGCCATAACCGCTTCGTAGAAGGAATACCTAAAAGGTGGCGAAAACCCACAACTAAATAATACACAATAGTACATAGCAACAACACTAACATGACCAACCTCTGGAATGCAAGAACATCTCTAGACTAGATTGAGGTATGAACCTATTAAACATGCAGAGCGCCATCAACCTAACTTCCGGATAATATGGGCCAGAACTTTTGTTCCTAGAGGCAGCATATGCTGCACCTAACCTGAAGGAAAGGCTCGATAGCTGTCGGTTTCAACACTAAATTGGACACTGGCATACAGACATGCCGCACAACTGAGAGGTGGTGAGTGGTGCCGTGGGAACCGTAACAGAGGACTCTCAAGGTCTTGGTCTGTTACTGCTGCCAGTAATTGCTGAAAGATATGAACCGGGCACCCTGAATGGAATGTCGGAAAGAAAATGATTATATTGGGGGCCAAGAAATGGCAGAAAAACCAGTGCCAGCGGAAGCATCAGAAAAACCAAATGGTTGAACCCGCCATGGCCTCGGTGACGTGTCAGGTCTAATGTTGTGATACCGCAAACTGATGAAAATGTGACTTACCCAACACTCTGAACCTATAGCAACCTCTGAAGAAATGTTAAGTAGCGAGTTGTAAGCTAATAATGTTTTTTTTTTTTTATCCTACTACCTGAGCAAAAGATGTAATTGAGCACACCAACTGAGAATGGAGAACTGTGACAGGACATGAAAAGCAAAAATGACATGCAATGGTGATCCTGGCTGTGGTAGTATGCTGACACTGACACGAGGCATGCAGGCATCAGAAACCAACGAAATGGTTGAAACCGCCGAGGCCTGAGTGACGGGTCAAGTCTGATTTTGTGACACCGCAAACTGATGAAAATGGGACTTACCCAACATTCTGAACCTATAACAACCTTAAAATAAAACGTCAAGTAGCAAAGCCCGTAACCTAATGGGAAATTCACCCGTTATGTGACTTTTTTTCTTCCCTTTAAATCCCTCTTTTTTTTTTTCTCGTCCTACTACCTTAGCAAAAGATGTAATTGACCACACCAACTGAGAATGGCGAGCTGTGACATGACCTGAAAAGCAAAAATGACATGCAAAGACGATCTTGGCTGTGGTAGTATGCTAACACTGACATGAGGCATGCAGTAATATAAACCACCTGCAACACACCACGCGGCTATAGATGAGTACATACAAACATTGCCACCATCAGCATGTATTCCCTGTTGAGATGTGGGTGTATATGCCGTTAAAACAATCTAAACTCAGTTATTGGCAAAAGCCACTCTCATATCTATTTTGAGCATAAATAAAGCAATAAAGCAATGCAAAATAACAAAATAAATGGTCCTCATGGGTCTCTGCAATTACCTTTGTAGCAAGTAGCTCCCCCAGTGTCCAGCTAACACTCTGAACTGAAGATGGATCCCCAGCACTTTGCACAGGTGCTTTTTCAGTACACAAACTCAGGTTCACAACCTTAAAGTGACACACACACATTTTATATTTCCAAAACAAATGAAACAAGACAAATGAAAGATACCTCAACACAGAGGAGCTTACCGTCTACTTAATATACATATCACAAAATAGCATTTATGCTAAAGAAACAATAACGCTCTGTTAACAGCAACTCTGCTTCACCTGGATTAATCAGCTGCCTGCACCTCATACTGCCAGCCGGACTTTAAAAGGATGATTTTTTTTAATTTTTATCTGCCAGGCAGATCGCTCTGGTGCGGTGCTGCTCCTCCTCACCAAAGGAGCCGACACACCACCAGCCGGACTGTAACAGGACGATACTGCACGAGCTTGCAGCAAACCCTCACCCGACCGGAAGGACCTCAGCTGGATTCCTGAACGCCGACTGGGTACGGAAGCTGTTGATTCAGCCCATGTATTATGTCAGATGGCTCATACTGCACAGAACTACGCAGCACCATCGACACACCCAAGGGAGGCACCTGCCTGGTATAAATGTGCTACTAACGCCCCTCCCACAAATACAGGCTAATAAATTGGCCTTCAAACTTATCTGTGTTTATATAACCTATATAGTGTGCCCCTGATGTAGGGCCTTGCTCAGTTTAGGTGGAGGGATATGATGCATATATTCGCATGAATATTGTCTCCAAGCTCTGTCTCCTTTCTGTTGCTATATAAGTTAACCCTTATTGTATGTGCTATATTAAGGCGCCAGATCAAGTACATGTTATGTTTTGTCATTTCATGATTGTTATGTGACTCTCTCATGTTCTTGCTATGTTACTTGTGTGCTTTTAATATGTCCGGCTTGGGAGAGCGTGGCTATGTTACCCTAGTAACGGAGGGCTTGGTGCTGCTTAAAGGAGCGTGGTGTCACGCACGGACGTAGACACGGCCTGAAGAAGCGCAAGTTCAGCGTGAAACAGCCGTTGCCACAAGCCTTTCCATGAAGGAGGTGCGTCCGCCCCCAGCCCAGTTGTCTGTACCCTAGATGGGAAAATAAAGGACTAATCTGCTTTACATCGTGGTGAGTGTAGCTTCTTCACTAACCTTGTTTGAGAGATTTTAGATCATGTGGTAGTGTTACCTATGTCCTTAGTGTTACATTTAGATGTTACATTTCCGTGACAGCACACTGAGTGAACCTTGTGGCGGCCGGTAGCTAGTTGTACTTTGGGATGGCACAGGTGCTACCAACGTCAAGGATTGCGGGCCCCCATTCCATCAGGATTTTCACCACCACCTACATTAGTTGCAGCAAACCCCCCTTCTCTTTCTCCTACTCCACTTCCACCTCTGAATTCTCACCTTGCAGCACCAGTCAGCCATCAGTCAGTAACTGGAAGCAGTGTAGCACGGCAGTGGGGAAGCAGCAACAGGCCGTGCTAAAACTCATTTGCTTAGGTGACAAACAGCACACCGCAGCAGAGCTGTGGCAGAGGATAAGAGACCAGACTGAGCTGTGGCTCTTACCATTCAACCTACAACCAGGCATGGTTGGTTGTTGTGTCTGATAATGGCCTTAACTTGTTGGCAGCTTTGGAGCTTGGCAAGCTCACGCACATGGCTATCATACAACATATAAGTCCCATGCACAACAAACATCCCAAACTTATACATTAATATAACTATAAACATAACACACAAAACTGGAGGTAAACCAATGGCATGGCCTGTTAATTAACTCATAAATAACCAAATAACCATAACATATTTTACAACTATAAACCATAATAACAATAATAATAACAACAATAATACAACCACAAACCATAATAATAATAGAACAGAATGTCATTGCGGATAAATTTACAGCTGACAACGTTAGCGGCAGAGTACGTAGTTCCTTGTGCAACCCAGGAGGGGAGATGAGGGGAACACACTGCAGTTCCAACAGAGGCAGGACAACACTCTCCAAGGCCTGAAATAGTTTCATGACACCCACCAGCACCCTAGTGTCACAAGGCGGGAAAATTTTTGGAAGATGGTGAAGGAGTACATAGCAGACTGTGTCAGCATCCTCAATGATCCCTCTGTGCCTTACAACTATTGAGTGTCCAAGCTGGACACGTGGCACAAACTGCCACTCTACGCTTGAGATGTGCTGGCCTGCCCTGCAGCCAGCGTTTTGTCAGAGCAGGTATTTAGTGTTGCTGGCGGCATAATAACTGATAAGCACATCCGTCTGTCAACTGAAAATACTGACAGGTCGACTCTTATAAAAATGAACAAGGCCTGGATTTCCCCTGACTTCTCTACTCCTCCATCATATCAACATGCTTTTTAGGCTGCCCTCGCTCATAATGTTTTAGAGGGTCAGCTCACCTGCAGGCCCTCACCTATAATTCTTTACAGGGTCAGCTCACCTACAGGCCCTCATATATAATGTTTAACAGGGTCAGCTCACCTTCAGGTCCTCGCAATTCATGTTTTTTAGGTTAATTTCACCTGCAGGCCCTCACAAATAATGTTTAACAGGGTCAGCTCACCTGCAGACCCTCGCAATTCATGTTTTTTAGGGTCAGCTCACCTGAAGGCCCTCACATATAATGTTTTAGAGGGTCAGCTCACCTACAGGCCCTCACATATAATGTTTTAGAGGGTCAGCTCACCTGCAGGCCCTCACATATAATGTTTAACAGGGTCATCTCACCTGCAGGCCCTCACATATAATGTTTTAGAGGGTCAGCTCACCTGCAGGTCCTCACATATAATGTTTTAGAGGGTCAGCTCACCTGCATGCCCTTACATATAATGTTTAACAGGGTCAGCTCACATGGAGGCCATCACATATAATGTTTTAGAGGGTCAGCTCACCTGAGGGCCCTTGAAAATTATGTTATTTAGGGTCAGCTCACCTGCAGGCCCTCACAAATGATGTTTTAGAGGGTCAGCTGACCGGAAGGCCCTTCCAAATAATGTTTTTGAGCGTAAGCGCACCTGGAGGCCCTCAGCTACATTCTTTTACTCAGTTTCATCGTGCCCAGGGCCATGGCCTCTGCGTGCACCATCAGCATCACGGCCATTTCCACGGCCCTTACTGGCCGCCTTCTTAATATTAAATGTTATGCTTAAAAGTATGTCACAAGTACAGTAGCGCAGGATTTGTAAGTGTATGCGCCATTAAATTAAAAAAGGTATTTGGGATGCGCACACATTACACAGAAGATGTAGCCCTGATAATGTCACAGACTAGCATACACCGTCTATGGATAAAGTATAGTATATGTCAGTGATATGTATTAAAAGCACACACAGTAGAAGTGGCGCAAATTATTTGTGCTACAGGCACTGTTTTTCTGATGTAGTACAGAATTTGTCACAGAAAGACACACAGTATGGACACTACATTAGGCCCAGATTATTTAAATTTGCACTACAGACACTGTTTTCGGATGCAGGACAGTATTATTTACGGAACACCACAGATTATGGACTCTATATTAGGCCCAGATTATTGGAATTTGTAGTACAGACACTGTTTGCAGATGTAGTTCAGAATTTTTTACACAAAGCTACACACTATAGACACTAGATGTGGCCCAGATTATTGGAATTTGTATTACAGACACTGTTTCCAGATGTTGTACAGTATTGGTTACAGAACGCCACAGATTATGGACACTATATTAGGCCCAGATTATTGGAATTTGTAATACAGACACTGTTTGCAGATGTAGTTCAGTATTTTTTACACAATGTCTGTAGTGCAGATATGGCCCAGATTATTAAAGACACAGTCTGCGGATGATGTACAGTAAATGTCACTAATAGGTATAAAATAAAAAAACATCTTGCTGCTGTCAAACACACACAATAGTTCTTAAAAGGACTTTGGGGTCTTTGAAAAGCTTCTGGTAGTAAAAACAGCAAATTTCTCTCCCTGCTCATCTATCCCTTCCGAAGCACTGTCCCTGAGACTGCAGGAGGTAAATAGATTGCTGCTCTAAAACACACACACACACACAGTAGTCCTTAAAAGGACTTTTGGGTCATGGAAAAGCTTTCCATTCCTACGCTCTGCTCTCCCTGTCTATGTCTGAGCCGAACATGTGTCATCAGGTGCTAAATAGCACCCAATGACGCGTTCTGGCCAGCCAATCACTGTAATGCTAGCAGCCAACATGGCTACTGCATTACAGTGAGGGGAGTACTTACCTGCACCTTTATTGGCTGCTTTAAACCACGAAACGTGCAGGGCAGATATTCAGCCGAGCATGCTCGCTCATCACTAGTAACAATATTATCACAAGCTGGAGTTTTTAACTTTGGATAATAAATACTAAGGGGGGCATGTATGAAATGTATGTATGCCTATTTTCTAGTGTTATAATGTTGCAACTCGCAAGTGCTGGTGCATGTAACTTTTTGCACATTTTAATTATTTTTTTAAATTGTGGCCTCCTGCATCACCCCACCACTTTCCAAAGGCCAAGTTTTCAGGTTAGAGTACTTTTAAATCTTATTTATCTTCTGCAGCATTCACAAAAGTCGCAAAAATGTCATAACTCGACACCAGGGAAGCTCAAGGCATACTTTAAAATATACAGGTGTAAACTAGATTGCATTTGTGCCAAAATTATTATTACTGTGTACCATTTCATGGCTTAAAAATGACACAAAAATGTCACGGACGTTCTCGCAACAGGTGGCAGGAGATCGGTGAGACTGGCAACACGTGGTTTAATCTGACAGGTTTTCCTTGTGGATCAATAGCTGTCTGTGTTGTTTCTGGTAATGGCCACACCCCTTGCCTCAGGGGTTGCTAAAGTGGTTATTGTTGCTTCTCCCACAATGCTGTGCGGTTTATAGGTTCACTTTCAGTTATGGATAGCTGGTGTGTGGATCTCCTGGTGCTTCCATAGCCCCTTTAAAGTTAAGTATTTCCTTTCCCTTTTTGTGTTTTGTTTTGGTTCTGTGTGTTGCATTTCCCTATTGTTTGTATTAGGCCTGAAGGAGACTCCTGTTCGTCCTTCCTTTCGGAGGAACAGGTAGTCTCGTCCCTCCTATTAGTACCAGGGTCCTATAGGGTCAGATAGGACTCTAGGTATTCCTGCATATGAACACACCTACCTCTGGGGTCTGTTCATACTGGTAGTCATTCAGGATTTTGGTTAGGGTTTTATTAGGAGGTGTCTATATTCCTTCCCTAGTTCTCAGGCCTGATTCCCTGTTCCCCCCCTTCCCTCTTATGCTCGGTGTGGTGTTTCCCTCACACACAGAAGCGTGACATTATAAACCACCTAAACCATTATCTTTTGTTTGTGTGCAGCCATGGATCCTATTGCTACACTGGCAGCTCAGATCAGTCTTTAGAGTTAGCTGACCTCCGTACGACCGTCTCACAGATGCAGAGATCACAGGCTGCTGGTCCTATAGGTGGTGGGGGTTACCAGGCCTGTCTTGAACCTAAAGTTGCCCTCCTGGAGGGGACGTGATCATTTCATTTTGTTTAGGGAGGCATGTAAACTGTATTCTAGGCTACATCCTCACTCATCTTGGGATGAGAAACAGCGAGTCGGTGTGGTTATGCGCAGTCATGGGCTTTTTCTCTGCCGACCGGATCGCAGTCTCTCGGGTCGGTAGATGAATTTTGGGTCTTATCTATGATCATCCGTATCAGACCTCTCTAGTCGAAACCAAGCTGCGCGGCCTTCGTCAGGGTGAGTGTTCTATTAAGATTTATTGCTTTGAGTTTAGGAGGTGGGCTATGGATACAGAGTGGAATGATCCTTCTCTTCGTAGCCAGTTTTGTCAAGGGTTATCAGAGCGGCTGAAGGACACCTTGGCTTTGAGAACCTGGTCATGCCTTTCGGGTTGACCAATTCTCCTGCGGCTTTCCAGCACTTTGTGAATTACATATTTCATCACCTTGTGGGGAATTTTGTAGTCGTGTATTTGGGTGACATTCTAATTTATTTTCCAGACGTGGAAACACATCAGGATCACGTTAGACAGGTGTTACAGATCCTAAAGGACAATAGATTGTGTGTTTTTGCTGTACACGAGGTGAAGTTTTTGGGCTACCTGCTGTCATCTTTAGGTTTTTGAATGGATCCAGAGAAAGTCATCGTATTGGACTGGGATCGACCCAAAATCTGAAGGCTTATGCGGTTTTTGGGGTTCTTTAACTATTACCGAAAATGTATTCAGAATTATTCGATAATAGTAAAACCCTTAACTAACATGACTAAGAAAAGGACAGTTGTCTCAGTGTGGCCTGATTCGGCATTGCAAGCCTTTTCTGTGATTAAGGAATGCATCTCTTCTGCCCTTACAGTATATTGGTGCAGCCGGATGTATCATAACCTTTCATTGTGGAAGTGGATGCGTCCGAGGTAGGGATAGGAACAGTTTTATCGCAGGGCCCGTCACCTGGTAAATGGCGTCCATGTGCCTTTTTCTCTAAAAAACTCTCTTCCGTAGAGAGAAATTATGATGTAGGTAAGGGTTCATTCACACGTCCACAGTGTATTATGGATCCCCAGATTGGCACCCCAATAGGACATGTTCTATTTTTTTTCGGTATCCATGAGCCAGAAGTACTGAGCTGCAGACCGGAAATGCAGATGTGGACAGCAAAATGTGTGGACAGGTTTTCCTTGTGGATCAATAGGCGTCTGTGTTGTTTCTGGTAATGGCTACACCCCTTGCCTCAGGTGTTGCAAATGTGGTCATTTAACCTTCCTTATTTATTGTTGCTTCTCCCACAATGCTGAGCGGTTTATAGCTTCAGTTTCAGTTGTGGATAGCTGGTGTGTGGATCTCGGTGGAGTTCCTGGTGCTTCCATAGCCCCTTTGAAGTTAAGTATTTCGTTTGCCTTTTTGTGTTTTGTTTGGGTTCTGTGTGTTGCATTTCCCTATTGTTTGTATTAGGCCGGAAGAAGACTCCTGTTCATCCTTCCTTTTTGAGGAACAGGTAGTCTCATCCCTGCCATTAGTACCAGGGTCCTTTAGGGCTAGATAGGACTCTAGGTATTCCTGTGTATGAACACACCTACCTCTGGGGTCTGTTCATTCTGGTGGTTAGTCAGGATTTTGGTTAGGGTTTTACTAAGAGGTGTCCATCTTCAGTCCCTAGTTCTCAGGCCTGATTCCCTGTCCCCCCTTCTCTCTTTTGCTCTGTGTGGTGTTTCCCTCACACACCGAAGCGTGACAAAAAAATACTGCAAATGATAAATTCCGCCCTTGAATTTTTAATGGGATCCTTCTTGACTTACTTAATGTTATTCACATGGAACTTTGGCCAGTTTTCTCCAGGCCTTTGGTGCACCGAGTGGATTTATTACCATGCATAGGTGACCTGGAATCTGTTGTACTACTGAATTCTCTTTTCCTTCACAGACTGCTCCCCATGTCCTTCTTTCTTTCAAAGACTGCTTCTCATGTGACTAGAATATCATCCAAGGTCCATGCACTACTTTTAGTTGCAGCTTTGCTATGATTTGCACAAAATCACAGCTGGAAGTTATGTAGAACCATGTCAAAATCAGCGCTGTTCTGTGCAAAGCATTGTAAATTCACAGGGGTTTGCTATGATTTTCTATGATTGCACAAATCATGGGCCAAAAACACAAAGGTGCTCATTTCCACACTGGTCTTAAGTCTCTCTGCACTGCTGAAGGAAGCGTCAAAGTTAGGTGGAGGATCAGGCCTCTCCATAACTTTGGAACTTCCTCCACCAGGCTATGTGACAGACTTAAATCTACACCAGCTCCCTTCCTACAAGAGATTTAAAGACTATGTGCACCTTTGGTGTACTCATTTGTCCATAAAAATCATATTTTCAATTGGTCTTTATTAAAAATATTGAGCTATTCTGTCAGAAAGGGTTAACTGTTTGTCTAGCTGTGTGCATCCTACTTTTACTTTCACTTTGTGTTGGTCATCTAATAACCTTTATGTCTAAACTACTGAGAGGTAATAAACACTTATTGAAGCCACATTCAGTATCAGTAAGATAAGAACTGAGCTATAATGAGTGTTTATATTGTCAGAGAGCAGCGATAAGGAGCCCCCTCATCTCCCCAACTGACAGAAAAGAGAGAAAATCCACAGGCTGCTACTACAGCATCTAAACCATGTACAGAAATATTCCATATTTTTAATAAAGACCAATTGAAAAAATGATTTAGCTCAAAATAAGTACAATGCAGTAATTTAAAAAATTGCCCCAAAAGTGTACATGGCCTTTAAGCCATTTTCTATGCTGAGGAGGTGGTGATGGTGAGTACAATAAAGGAATTCAAGGGGGGCCTGGATGTATTTCTGGAGCGTAATAATATTTCAGGCTATAGCTACTAAAGATGGGTCGTTGATCCAGGGAGTTATTCTGACTGCCTGATTGGAGTCGGGAAGGAATTTTTTCCTCTTAAGTGGGGAAAATTGGCTCTACCTCACAGGGTTTTTTTGCCTTCCTCTGGATCAACTTGCAGGAAACAGGTCGAACTGGATGGACAAATGTCTTTTTTCGGCCTTATATACTATGTTACTATGTTACTATGTAAAACTGGAGTAGAAAATGATGAATATGATGTGCCTGCCAATCCGCTCTCTTCCCTGCCCATGCCACGCCCCCTTTGCTCAACATGTCTGAAAACCGGTGTGGGGGAAAAGTCACAGGTTTTGCAGCAAAATCTGAAGAAAAATATCTACCATTGTAAAAAAATTGATCCGTCAAAAGCAGCATGTAGTATACCTGAATACATATGAAAACATGGTGCTAATATATCCAAATGAACTGATCCACAAAATATCCCCAAACATTTTTATATGTTTTTATACACATATACAGTATGTACACTTTTAGGGTCCATTCACACGTCTGTAGTTCTCTGTCCGCATCCATTCCACAATTTTGCGGAACGGGTGCAGTCCAATTCATTTCAATGGGGCTACAAAAGATGCAGACAGCAAACCATTCCATAGCCCCGCAAAAAAGATAGAGCATGTCCTATTCTTGTCCGCAAGCGTGAACAAGAAAAGGCATCTCTATCAAAGTGTCGGCCATTTGCGGTTCGCAAAATGTGGCACACACGCGCCCAGTATCCGTGTTTTGCGGATATGCAATTTGTGGACCGCAAAACACTTACGGTCCTGTGAATGGACGCTTACTCATGTGTACTCACACAGAAAAATGCTTTTACACACAAACACGCACACCATGGCCCCTCATTTAAATACATAAGCACTCTTTTACACTGGAGCATTTATATAACAATCCAAAGGAAAAACTGGCCTTGTTGCCCATAGCAACCAATAACAGCTCAGCTTTCATTTTACCAGAGCATAATATGAATTGAAATCTGTGCTGTGATTGGTTGCTATGGGCAAGAAAGCCAGTGTTTCTTTTAGACGGTTTCATAACTCTCCCCCACTATATATATGTATATACAAAGTGGGGCTTTTCACAAACACATAGGTCTGCTTTTACATGTATATACTCACAAACATAGGTGGTCTTTTATACAGGGTGGCACATGAAAAAGTAGTCCAGCGACAGTATGACAAGATGAGCGAGCGTGGATTTTTTTTTTTTAATTTCCCACAAGTTATAAAAGATGCTGAAAGTGGCCCCTGTTCACATCTATGCATCTTTGGGCAGGTCGGATTATGTCAGCTGATATTGCTTGCAGCTCTTCAGCAATGATGCTGCAGAAGAAAATATGTCCTACTTTTTGCAACAAGATGGGGCAACATGCCGCACCTCACCAAACCATTTACGGAGGAGCAAACTTTGAACGAGCAGTTATGGCCACCATATTCCCCAGACATGCGATTTTTATCTGTGGGGACATTTAAAACAGAAAGTGTCTGATAACAATCCACATCCCCTGGATGAACTCAAGCAAAACCTCACAAATACTATCCACAGCATCACAAGCAGTATCAGCCAACATAATCCAACCTGCCCAAAGACTCATAGGCGTGAACAGGGGCCACTTTCAGCATCTTGTGTGACTTGTCGGTATTTAAAAAAAACAAAAAAACAATCCACTTGCTCGTTCATCCTGTCACACTATCGCTGGAGGTGGGCTACTTTTTAGCAGGACACCCTGTACATACATGTAGATAGGCAGCAGGCTGCTTTAACAAATATATACTGACACACATAGGCACACTTTTGCATACATAGAATACACAGACATACTTTTACATAGACAGCTCAGCTTACTACCACTGTAAGGCTGCATTCACACGAGCGAGTTTTCCGCGCGGGTGCAATGCGTGATGTGAACGCATTACACCCGCACTGAATCCTGACCCGTTCATTTCAATGGGTCTGTGTACATGAGCGTTTTTTTTCACGCATCACTTGTGCGTTGCGTGAAAATCGCAGCATGTTCTATATTCTGCGTTTTTCACGCAGCCCTGGCCCCATAGGAGTGAATGGGGCTGCGTTAAAAACGCATTGCATCCGCAAGCAAGTGCGGGTGCGTTGCGTTTTTCACTGATGGTTGCTAGGAGATGTTGTTTGTAAACCTTCAGTTTTTTATCACGCGCGTGAAAAACGCATCAAAACGCATTGCACCCGCGCGGAAAAAACTGAACAACTGAACGCAATCGCAGGCAAAACTGAATGGCTTTGCCTGTGAAATCGCACAGTTTTCACTGAATGCATCCGCAACGCATCCGGACCTAATCCGGACACGCCCGTGTGAACCCAGCCTAATGCTCAGCTTCAGAAAAAGACATAAAAAGTCATAAAAGTAATTATTTTAGGAGACTAAAAAAGACACTTTATGAAATAACTGTCTAATACTCAGCCGCATGTTACTTACCACACTATAAAATCTACTCAAAATTTGGGAATGGGAAATTACGAAACATCTGAATTTCATGTTTTTCTAGAAATGCTTCTGAGGTTCACACTTCAAAGAACTAGCTATGTGAGCAGAATAAATATATTACAATCATATATTTAACCCACTGATCTACTAATAAAACAAGTAACAAGGTGATTACGATAAAAAATGCGTTTGTCACGAGGTATTTTAGTGTAACTTGAATATATTAAAAATAAAATAGCCGGGATCTGAACATTTTCACTTCCCCTACTTCATATAATAGAACCTATTGTATTGAATTTTGGCCTAAAATTGTTGTTGCTCTCCCATTGTGATTTAAAAACTCTGCTCATTATGATCACGGGACAGACTCTTGGAAAAACAAAAGCTTGGAAGCTCTCACCATTGTGTTTAATTGCAGAATGAAAGCAAACACAGGCCTTCCTTCCTGTGTAAAGTTAGTGATGGCAATTATTTGTCCTATTGCTACGGCATTGCACTTCTTTATATATCTCATATTCTAGAGACTAATTTATTCCTCAGACAAGAGGAAGTCATTCTCTGAGGACAATCTGATAACGTCAAACAGCTGCATATGATCCCTGCTGCATTTGTAGCATATGGTGTTTGAAGTTACTCTGTGGATGTTAAAGAACTAGGCAAATCTTCTCAAGAATTATGTTGTGAGGGGTTAGTACAGCACATGTTTAGTTCTTGACTTTAAAGATAAATAATGTTTTGGAATTTGGAAAGCTACAGAGCCTAAAAGTAACATCTTTAGACAAATACCAGTTATCGGCTAAGTCGTGGAAAGAGGAAGACATGAGGCATTAAGGGTGGGTTCACACTAGCGTTATGCATTCCGTTATGGCCTTCCGTTATAACGTGGTTATAACGAAACATAACGGAATCCATAAGACGGAAGGACGGATCCGTTTTGCTGCCCATAGACTTCAATTATGACGGAATTCAAAACGGAAACCTTTAAAAGGCATTCCGTTTGCTTTCCATCATAATACAAATCTATGGGAAAGCATAACGGATCCGTCTGGTTCCCGTTATGCAAGACGGAAAAAAAAGTCCTGTGGACAGGACTTTGTTTTCTGTCTTGCATAACGGGACCCAGACGGATCCGTTATGCTTTCCCATAGACTTGTTGTATGACGGAAAGCAAACGGAATGCCTTTTAAAAGCTTCCGTTTTGCATTCTGTCTGGGCATTCCGTTATTTTCCGTTATAACCATGTTATAACGGAAAGCAATAACTAAAATGCATAACGCTAGTGTGAACCCACCCTAAGTTGGGTTATTTATTTTCATTTATTTCACAAAATTTTATAACACCTGCCAATATTTTTGTGATAACAATTAATGACTGATATACATAATTTATTGCCTTTTTTATTTCATTGAGAAATTTAGTGAAATAAAATAAATAATCAGAGTGGGGATGGAGGCGTAAACTTCACGTTCTCTGAGATAAATTGAGATATTTCAATCTACATTTAGGGTGCATTCACACTTGCGTTCTGAGGATCCGGCAGGCACTTCAGGCTCGCTGGATCCGTCAGAACGCAAGTCGCCTGAAAGCATTTCAAGACTGATCAGGATCCTGATCAGTCTTCTAAATGCTTTCAGGTTACCATGGCAGCCAGGACGCTACTGAAGTCCTGGCTGCCATGGTACTCCACAGCAGTGTACTTCATGATGTCCCAGGTCCCCGCGGCACATGGATCAATGCTCCATCCGGACCTGTGACGTCATGAAGGAGCGCCCGGGGGCCGCAGCGCAGGTAAGTACACGGCTGTGGAGTACTTACCATGGCAGCCAGGACTTCGGTAGCATCCTGGCTGCCGTGTTGACCGATCGGAGCCCCAGCTCACACTGGGGCCCCGATTGGAACTGCTGCTGCTCATGCAGAGCTAAACATCAGATCCGGCGATGCGCCGAAATGACGTTTAGCTTAATTCCAGATTCGGATTAATGCATGCTGCAGATTTTTCTCCGGCCAAAAAACGTTTGGGTACTGAACGGATGACATCCTGATGCACCCTGAACGGATTTCTCTCTATTCAGAATGCATTAGGATTTTCCCGGCATAGAGCCCCGATGACGGAACTCTATGCCGGAAAACAAAAACACTAGTGTGAAAGTACCCTTAGGCATATCTTTGTAAAACATTTTGCACTCTTGCAAAAGTATTCATACACATTGAACTTTTCTGCATTTTGTCACGTTACACCCACATACTTAATGTATTTTATTGGGATTTTATGTGATTGATTATCACAAAGTAGTAAGTATGTGTGAAGTGAAAAGAAAATGATACATGGTTTGCAAAATGTTTATTAAATAAAAATTTGAAAAGTGTGGCGTGCATTTGTATTCAGCCCCCTGTACTGTGATACCCCTAAATAAAATCCAGTGTGACCAATTGCCTTCAGAAGTCACCTAATTAGTAAATAGAGTCCACCTATGTGTAATTTATTCTCAATATACACTGATGAGCAAAAGGGTAAACAATATCTACTATAGCTTCCAATGTGAACCATCATTTTATAGACAATCATCTTGGGTATATAATACATAAATTGCACTTGCAATTATTTAGCATATGATTAGTTATGCAAATTCTTGTAATGAAACTGCATTGTTACTGTTTTGCTCCTAAAATTCATAGATTTTTATTTTTATTACTTGGTATTTTGTAAATCCACCTTTGGCTTTCAACACTGCCTGAATCCTTTTGGGCATGCTCTCGATCAGCTTTTGGCTGTCAAACAACCCGATATCATCAGTCTTTCTCCACTGAACTTGACAGTTCCTGCCTGGATTCAAACCAGTGACCTTTCGCTTGGGAATCAACCTAATTACACACTGAGCTATTAGAGAATGTGAGAACAGGTTAAATTTGTAGTATACAAGAAGAAATAGATTGTTCTACGACCAGGAGCAAATGGGTAACAATGCAGTTACATGCCAAGAAACTGCATAACTAATCATATGGTAAATAGTTGCAAGTTCAATTTATGTATGAGATAGCCAAGTTGATTGTCTATAAAATGATGGTAGTCTTAGGCCTCTTTCACACGGGCGTCATGTTTGACGCCCGGATAAGAGGTGGGTGCGTTGCGGGAATATGCGCATTTTTCCAGCGCGGGTGCAAATGTTTGTAGTGCGTTTTGCATGCGCGTGAGAAAAAACGCCATGTTTGGTACCCAACCCGAAGCCGGACTTCATCACTGAAGTCCGGTTTCGGGTCTTCTGGAGAATTGATTATTTTCCTTATAACATGGTTATAAGGGGAAATAATAGCATTCTTAATAAAGAATGCATTGCAAAATGAAGTGGAAGGGGTTAAAAATAATAAAAGTTAACTTACCTTAGCCACTTGATCACGTAGTCGCGATCTCTCCTCTCTTTCCCTGCATCAGCTAAGATCTACAGGACCTGTGATGACGTCACATCACATGGTCCAATCACATGGTCCATCACCATGGTAAGATGGACCATGTGATTGGACCATGTGATTTGACGTCATCACAGGTCCTGTAGATCTTAGCTGATGCAGGTAAAGAGAGGAGAGAAAAAATATCCCATGCTCTGAACCTCTCATGGAGCACTGTTTAATCCATCATCCGAAAATGGAAGTAGTATGGCATAACTGCAAAACTACCAAGACATGGCTGTCTACTTAAATTCATAGCCCATGCAAGAAGAGCACTAATTAGAGAAGTAGCCAAGAGGCAGATGGTTACTCTGGAGGAGCTGCAGAGATCTACAGCTTAGTGTTGATCATGATTCGCGAATATTCTAATGGCAATTTATTATTGTGAATATCAGCACTTTGAGAATTTGCGAAGATCTAGAATATAGTGCTATATCTTCGTAATCGCGAGTATTCTAGATTTCTTAGATTTTTATTTTTTATCAGTAGCCTTACTGCTTCTTGCTTTTGGGCCAATGAGAAGGTTGAAATATCTTTGTCTGAGCTTAGCAACATCCCTAGCAACCAATAGGAAAGTTGCCTACCCCTTGCTATATGGGAAACTGGGAAACTCCCCAGCAGCCATTTTCTTCTGTTTTTTGCAGTTCTGAGAGAGAGAGAGAGAGAGCAGTGTCATTGCTGTGCTCTGTGCTTTGCTGCTACATTACATTAGATAGATAGTTTCTTAGCTCATATATATTAAATACAGATAGTTAGTTGGAGATAGCCAGTGTAGGTTAGATAGTGATATAGTGTAGCTGATAGGTTCCAGTGCAGAGTGTTAGGTAGTGTAATAGAAATTACTGTGCTGTGGTAGGGATTACTGAAAAATGTAGCTTGAAAAATGTAGCAAAAGTGAGCCACGCCTGTATTGCGCACGCAATACACTCATATTATAGTGCCGATTTTCGCAATCAAGAAAATAATGGACTGGAGATCACGAATTCTAGAATTTGTGAATTTATGGTGAATATTAGCCCACAAATTAGCTAAATATCGCGAAAACGAATATTGCTTATGCTGCTCATCAATACTACAGCTCAGGTGGGGACTTTGTCCACAGGACAACTATTAGTCGTGTACTCCCCAAATCTGGCCCTTATTGAAGAATGACAAGAAAGCAAGCCATAAGAAGTCCCATTTGCAGTTTGCCACAAGCCATGTAGGTGGACACAGCAAACATGTTGAAGAAGGCTCTATGGTCAGATGAGACTGTGGGGATGCTTTCTTCAGCAGGGACAGAGAAGCTGGTCAGAGTTGTTGGAAAGATTGATGGAGCTAAATACTGTTGCTTGCTTCGGCAGCACATATACTAAATACTGGGCAATCCTGGAGGAAAACCTGGTAGAGGCTGCAAAAGACTTGAGACTCGAGATACCCTAAACATACAGCCAGAACTACAATGGAATTGTCACGGCGCGGTCTAGGAGGCGGGCACGTCCAGAGTGCACGCGCATCATCAGCGCGTCCTGGGCCGCCCGCGCTCCTGATACTATTATGTGCGCCCCCTGCGTGTCTATGTGCATCCATGCGAATTGTGTAAGGTTCTACCTGTAATCCTGGTACTTGGCTATTTTGATCCTCTGCTTGTTACTGACCTCCTGATCTCCTACTCCTCTGGTCCTGACGTGTCCTCCTGGTTTTGACCTCGGCTTGCTTCTGACTACTCTCCGCTCTCCCCATTTGGTACTGTTTTTACTCTCCTGGTATTTGACCTGGTTGTCTGACTATTCTGTTGCTTGTTTTTTTGTCCTCCCTGCACGTATTTAAGTTAGGGTTTGCCGTCCAGTTGTCCCCTGTCGCTAGGACTTGCGAGGCAAGTAGGCGGGGACAGGGGGTGAGGGTGGAGTTCAGTGGTCACTTCCCTTCCCGCTCTCTGTGTTTCGTGACAGGAATGCTTTAGATCAAAGCATATTCTGGAGGTAGAATAGCCAGTAAAAGTCCAGACCTAAATCCCCGTAAGAATCTGTGGCAAGGCTTGAAAGTTGCTATTCACAGACACTCTCCATCTAGTCTGACTGAACTTGAGCTATTTTGCAAAGAAGAAAGGGCAAAAATGTCAGCCTCTGGATGTGCAAAGCTGGTAGAGACATACCCCAAAAGACTTGTAGCTGTATTTGCAGCGAAAGGTGGTCCTACAAAGGGGAACACAATACAAATGCACGCCACACTTTCCAGATTTTTGTTTGTTAAAAATGTAGAAATTTATGTATCATTTTCTTTTCACTGCACACATACTTGCTATTTTGTGTTGGTCTATCACATAAAATCCCAATAAAATACATTTAAGTTTGTGGGCGTAACATGAAAAAATTTGGAAAAGGTTTTTTCAAGGCACTGTAAGTACAATGCATTACTTATATTGTGCTAATACAATGTCCCACTGCTATGGCAGTGCTCCACTGCTAAAAGGGTTAAAAATGTGTATTATGCATTCTATAACATTCTCTGACTGGCATCAAGAGTTAACAGGCTTAAGTAACCATAGCCAAATGAGGTTGTTACACACTCCAACTGAAAGGTGGCATGAAGCAGGATGTGCTCAACCCAAAAATGCACTTGTGCATATATATACAGGGGAGCAGATCCTGCACTTGTGGCCCGTTGCTAATGGCGATCCCCAGCAAAAATGGATACGGTGGAGAATGCCCGCAGGGGACCACAAGTACCACAATAGACATCCTACACAAGATGGCAATTGTGTGGATGTGATAAATAATATAACAATATAGCAATAACAAATGACAAGACAGGTGCACACTGCGGTCTTACTAAGCCCTCAAACTGATGTTAAAATTGAGAGATTAGTCAACATGTCCTGCAGTGGAGGACATGTCTTAAGCCCGAGCACCACGCCAAGGTTTCTCAAGTAGCTCGGGACCTAACACTCACCTACCTGTGCCGCATGGGCAATACCAGGGGCCAGTGGGCTAAATTACAGGAATGTAAAGGCTGACTTGCAGCAAACTCCTCAGTTACCTCCAGCATGTAACCATGCCTGCAATGGGAAGAGGGAGAAGGCTGTGAGCCCCACCCCCCCTCAATTAACCTTTAATAAAAAATATAATAGATAAATGGAAAAAATATATATAGGTAATGCCCTCAGTTGCATTACCACACCTACGCCCTGCTTCTATCTGGGTATGCAATCTCAATGTCATTTTATAAATTTATTCCATATATTGTGCATTTCATGTTATGCATCTGTTTATGTTCAAATGCAATGTGCCTGGTTCCCCAGCAGGTGAAGGCAAATATGGCAGAGCAGCATGTAGAATAGAATGGAAACTTCCAGTCGATTCAAACCCCCTTGTGGAGGAGTGGGTGAGTACCAGTTCCTGCAGGAAGGGGGGGGGGGCAGTTAGTTCCAGTGAGTTCTAGCTAACCCCTGCTAAGGGAGCAGTTGTGAAGTCCTGCTTCCCTACTGGACGTGTGCTGCCCACACCAGCCAGAATACCTCCAGTTCTGCTGGATCAGAGAGACCACCTCTAGAAGTCTCATTAGCCAGGAAGAAGTTGCCATGTGTCAGACAGAAAGAGAGAAGTTGCAGCAGAAAGCCAAAGGAAAAGTTACCATTTAATCCTGACAGATATAGCAGAGTTGAGAGCATTTAAAAAGAAATTTAAAATTATAAAGCATTTTTTGGCTTGTATTAGTGGGAAAAAGGGCTTATTAGCCGTTGTGTGGTGAAGTGCAAAAATTACAGCCCTTTTGGTGTGTATTAGTGGCAAAAAAAGTATTATTTGCCGTTCACGGCTGTAGTTATATGTTCTAAATCGCTTTTTGGCGTGTATTAGTGGGGAAAAAGAAAAGAGCTTATTAGCCGTTTTGTAATGAAGTGAAAATTACAGCCCTTTTTGGTGCATATTAGTGGGACAAAAAGTATTTGCCGTTCAGCGGTGAAGTTCCATTGTACTACAGCAATTTATGGGGTGTATTAATGGGATAGATATGTTCGTCCCATTAGCCGTTCTGCGGTGAATTGTGATTGTTATATTTTTTTTTTTTGGGGTGTATTAATAGGAAAAAGAATATGTCTTATTAGCCGGTCTGCAGTGAACTGACATTGTTATACAGCCATTGTTGGGGTTTATTAATGGGAAAAATAAGTACATGTTATTAGCCATTCTGCGGTTAATTTACATTGTCATTAGAGATGAGCGAATTTCTTGGAATTTCAATTTGGTTGATTCGCCACGAATTACTTGGCCACGAAGTGCATTTTTTGTAAGTAGCAGGTGCAATGACAGGGAGCTGCAATAGCGCTGCCCACGTCATTGTACACTCCTCAGATGCCGCATTTATACATGATCGGGGCATCTGAGGTTACAAACAGTGTGAAATTAACATAAAAATTATTTTAACTTTTAACTTAACACGTCCATTTGCTCGCGACGGGTCAGCCGCCACCATCTTGCTTGAAGATCTTGGCTGAAATCACTTGCGGCATGAGATTGTGTCATCACGCCAGTCGGCGTGATGATGCAATCTCGCTCCGCACAGGACAAATGGCCCGATGCATGCTCACTTACTTGCGTAGTGTCACCATTTGGCAGAGGGATGAATTCTGGCTCTCCACCTTGTTGGACCCTTTCTACACTACTATAAAAGCTTTCTGCAGCCAAGAAATAGCCGTTTTTAACCTGATTCGCCGAATCGAACTTTTGAAAATTCGCTCATCTCTAGTGATAATGTCTCTTGGCATACTAGCAAATACACTATACATAGAGTGGTACTAACACATTCTAGTCATGCTCATATTGGTTTTATTATGACTTAAATATGGACTTTGTTAAGGACTAAATGGTTTCTTTGGATTTTAATTTGGACAGTCAGTTCTTTTTATTTCATGTAAAAAAGTTACCCATATGTTTAATTTAAAAGACAAAGGACTACACTTGCGTCATGTTCAGTTTTCCTTGCTATGCTTGTGATCTGCTATGTAGAATCCAGATCAAAGGGTAAACACATACATTGTTTCATCAAAGCCATCCTGCTAGATTTAGTTCTATTTTCATAAATATATTATATTACCATTTAACAATCATGCAAACTTTGTGTAGTTGTGTGAACCTAGTACTATTGCTGTCAGTATCTCACACGTCTCTTATCGTAGAGAAGAGAAAATAGAAAAGTATGAAACACCCCTATAGAACTATAGATTACATAAACAAATCTGTAGCTCAAAACCCTAATACAGGCAAATCACTTAAGAGATGAATCACTTTAAAAACTCCACAAATAGCACGGTACTTAAGAAATGGGATGTAGAAATCTATGACAGCTGATTCTGCAGCACTGTGACTCCCTCTATGGAAGTCTCTGATGATTTATAAATATTCGATTTGATTCATCCCGAAGTTGAATTTCCTTGCACTACCGTGGTGACTAATCGTATTTTTCCAATCGTATCGGCAGATAGTGATGTCACAGGCAGCCCTATAAAAATCCCCCTCCTACCTGGTCTCTGCCATTTCCAATGGGTTATTTTTGGTGGGTTCTGGGCTCAGTGTAACACGCGTGAAACGCGTTTGGTATAAGCGATACACTGAGCCCAGAACCCACCATAAGATTCTTCTGGATTTCTCCAAATGAAGTGTGCCTGTCTACAGCTATAAATCAAACCCAAATATTAGCCCCCACTGGGCTCACTTGTAGACACTTGTAGACTTGTCACGGGAAGAGAGCTGTAGTATAGCCAGATAAATGCCTTGACACATGTTTCGCTCTTGTATCTTCGTCAGGTCAAATATACACTGACATGGCGTCATTATTTACTTGACTTTGGCGCCAAAAGAGATTAAACGTAGGTGGTATGTACGTGGCGCGTAATCACTGGGTGATGCGTGCCGCGTCATCGCAGCAGTGCCGACGGCGTCAGAGGGAGGAGTGGACAGCAAACTACTTCTCCATCAGCGATCCAGTCTGCCCTCAAAGGCCTGACACGGCGCCACCACATGACGTAGCCGTGCAGCATACCCTAGTGACGCGCTCTACCAACCTATCAGGCGCGCATAATTCTGTTGCCACAGGAAGCAATAAACATACAAATAGAGTAACACTGGGCATGATCCTCATAGCCTAAATATGGATGGAGACATTGATTTATGAGAAATAAATACTCAAGTATAGTGTATCAAAGAGATCAAAGATAAAATGCAATAAATACAATGCACATTAATTTCCATTATGTTATGAACCATATTCATAATATCTTTAAGTGACAGTGCATCGGACAAGTGAAGATACCACACAACATATGAAGACATGATCCAAAAAATCTATAAAATAAATATAATAAATAAAATATGATCATGAATCATAAACTACAATATAGTACTTATATTATATAGTACAGTATAGTACAATATAGTACAATATAGCATAGTGCAATATGATTGATCAGATACCAATAATTGGACCCGATCATTAACATATTTCATACTTATATGACCTATGAATTACAAATCACAAATTATAAATCAGAAAAGTGCAAAGTACAAAAAAATAAAATAACTTACAAATACATGAATAGTGTAAAATACTGTACATCAATTTATAGTCCGTGCCATCCAGGATCTCCCATCAGATTCAGGAAAATTCTCCACACAATTTCGAGATTGTAAAATCAACTATTCAATGATGTTTCAAGTGGAAGGTGCCCAGATCAAGTATTCACCCATAAAAATATATAGTTATTGTTCCAACATTTTTCATACAGAAAATGACATCCAGGTCACAATAACAGGAAATTAAACGGAAGAATAAAAACAAAAATTACAAATAAATATATAATAAAAAAGCATCATAAAAAGGATTTAAAGCTGAGGGCCTCATTTAGCCTCAAAGGGGTCACTGTATCAAGCAATACCATCCATCTTGTCTCTTTTTGGAGGAGGTGTTTCCTAACTTCACTCTGTCAATCCCCTTGAATAGCAACCCATTAGGTTTTCTTCCATGAACCTCTCTAAAATGTTTTGCAATAGGTTTCAATTTTTTGAGTTTGTCAGAATCGGGAACCTCAGCTGCCACTTTTATATCTCTAACATGCTCTAAGACTCTAACTTTCAAAGCCATTGTCGTCATACCTATATAGTAAAAACCACAGGGACACTGGGCAAAGTACACCACCCCCACTGTGTTACATGAGATATGGTGCACTATTGTAAATTCCTTACTCCCCCTTGAGCTTAAGAATGTCTCCGACCATGTTATATAGCGGCATGCAGTACAGTCGCCACATAGAACAGAGCCCCACTACAGGCCCTTCTCCCCACCATTCCTGGGTGCCACATAATGGCTCCTGGTCACCATATCCCTTAAATTTCTCAACCTTTTCCACGTGATCACAGGACCCTGAGAAATCTGTCCTCTCGGATCCCTATCTGTTAACAAAACTTGCCAGTGTGTTTTCAAGATAGAGTGTATTTGTCTCCACTGGATGATGTAGCCTTTAATGAACCTAGGATAGTTATCACATTTTCTGTATTTATGACCACTTACCAATAGAGAGTTCTTAGCTCTATTGTAGCCTGGTTTAATGAGTTCCTTGCTATATCCCCTTTCTTCGAATCATCTATAGAGGTCTTCTTCTTGTTGTTCGAAATGGTGGTTACTTGAGAAAATTCTCCTAATTCTGAAGAATTGGCCAGTGGGTATGGCCTTAATTTCCTGTGGATGATGGAAGGATGTGAAGTGTAACAGTGAGTTGGTAGATGTAGGTTTCCTGAACACATCTGTTTCCATGAAAACACCTTCATCCACAGAAATCACAAGGTCAAGAAGTTCAATCTTCTCAGAATTAAACTACCACGTTAGTCTGATATTGAGATCATTGTTGTTCAGTCTATTCAAAAACTGTTCTAAATGCGACATTGAGCCCTGCCAAATTAACAGAATATCGTCTATATATCTAGACTACGAGACCACGGCGTCATGACCCTCCATATTCATCACTATTTCTCTCCGCCACAGCCCCAGGACCAAATTAGCATATGAGTGCACACAATTTGTCCCAGAGCTGTACCCCGGAGCTACAGTATAGGAAGAGACGATCCTTAAACTGTAAAAGTATCATAATCAAATCAATCAGGCCCACAATTAAATTGGTAATTTGTAAGAAAGATCTAGATGCCTGTAGCCCGTGGTCATGACATATAGACCTATACAGTGACTCTAAGTCGCATGTGACAAGTACCATGTCCTCTTCCAAGTGTACCCCATTGAGTCTCATAAGAACATCAGTGGTGTCCCGTAGAAAAAGACAGTAGGGTTTCAACACATTTTTGTAGATAAAAGTCAATAAACTGACATATAGTTTCACACAGACCTCCGATCTACGATACAATCTGTCTGCTGGGTGGATGGATTGGGTCCTTATGCCCTTAGGGAGCAGGTAAAATGTAGGAAGGACGGGAAAATCAGTAGAAAGTCCCGCCAATATTTTAGAACTGATAATCCCTGATCTGTGGGTCTTACTCACAATTTCATTGAGCTCTTTCTTATGCTGTATCAAAGGGTTGTGATCCAGTTTTCGGTAACATGACCCATCGTAAGTATAACTGGCGAAATGCCTCCTGCTCGTACATCTGTTAATCCCTAATTGTGTAATTGGGGTGATATTACGGCCTGATATTGCAAATTTTATGGTGCTCACATTTTATTATACATAAGTGTATCCATTAATCACTAATTTTGTAATTGATGTGAAATTGAGGGCTGATACTACAGATTTTAGGGTGCTCACATTCTCTTATATATAAGCACATCCATTCATCCTTGTTTCGGTGGTGAAATTACATCCTGACACTACTGCCATTTTACCCTTACAGTTACTGTTACAGTACAGTATGTCTGACAGACAGATGACAGGCCCATATAAGGGAATGGGCAGTGGCCAAAATGTTTCTGGAGCAGGTAGAAGTAGCAGCAGAAGAAGGAAAGGGGGGGGGGGGTGGTAGCAGCAGTCACAGCGACAGGCCAAACCTGCCAGTGTCATCCAGTGGTTGTGCTTTGACCAGCAACTCAGCTGACCTTAAATGGTTGACTCGGTGTTCAACATCATCTCAAATGACATCACCCCCATTCAGGAGTTGGTGGGTTCCTCTGACACCACGCTTAGTTGGCATGTCCTGGGAAAAAGCTCTATGCCCTCACCTGTCATGAATCTGCCTCTTTTTTCTGTTCCTTCTGCTCGAGAAGTATTGTATGCCATCGGCTTTGCTCTTCTTTACAGCGAGGACGAGCGTCTAGAGGACAATCCGCAGCTACTGCACAGCCAAGATGTGGAGGAGTGATCTGCTGCTTCCTTTGGTAGGCGGACAAGTAGCAATGATGAGAGTTATGTGCGAGCTGATGTTACGAGCAGTAAGGCACACGGCCCTGAGACTGGTGAGGGTGACATCAGTGATGTGCAGACAATGGTGGATGATTATGTAGCTGATCGCAGCTGGGAGCTGGGTGAAAAAGGGGCCTTATCATCATCATCATCATCATCATCAGGGATGGGGGTGGCAGCTTGCGTGTGAGGCAGTGGCTAAGCCAGCATGGTGCTAGTGTGGCCGTGAGTCAGCAGGGTGGCAGCAGCAGTGTGAGGTCTGCAGCCAAAGTGCCGGGGGTAGACTGCCTGCTACTCTTGTAGGCTGGCTTTGATTTTGTTTGGTTTCCTAGTTTTGTTTGGTTTCCTCCAACTATTTTTCATCCTTTTAAGACACACCTAGGTTTTAGAGGAGAAAAATATGAAAAAAAAAAAAAACAATCTTCATCAGACCTAATATAAGACTCCCGACCTCCAAAATAAGACCCCTAATGCTCAGATGAGACATAACAAATCAGACACACCCATACTCAGATCACCCACAATGCTCAGACAAACCCCCATGCTCAGATGATCTGACATGGGGGGTGATGTAAACAGGCGGTGTCTGATTTGTGGTGTCTGATGTGAGCACTGGGGGGGGGGGGCTTATTTTGTGGGTCTGATGAGGAATAGGGGTCTTAATCTGAGCTCATACTACCCTCATGCCAGATAAGACCCCATGCTCAGTACTTCAATCAAAAATGTGCCCCTGTGCTGCTCTGTAGGGCTGGGGTGCTCTCCACAGTGACCGGACATGTACATGCTCAGATGACCACCCCATGCTCGGATGACACCCTTATGCTCAGATGACATACTCATGCACAGATGACCTCCCCATGCTCAGATGACACCTTCATGCTCTGATAACACCCTATGCTCAGATGACCGCCCATGCTTAGAAGACTGCCCATATGCTCAGATGCCACACTCATGCTCAGATAACACCCCATGCTCAGATGACATCCTCATGCTCAGATGACACCCGCATGCTCATATGACACCAGCATGCTCAGATGACCACCCATGCTCAGATGACCGCCCCATATATAGATGACCGCCCCATACACAGATGACCGCCCCATACACAGATGACTGCCCATGCTCAGATGACATCCCATGCTCAGATGACCGCCCATGCTCAGATGACCGCCAATGCTCAGATGACCGCCCTCATGCTCAGATGACACACTCATGCTCAGATGACACCCCATGCTCAGATGACCTCCCATGCTTAGACGACCACCCATATGCTCAGATGACGCCCTCATGCTCGAATGACCCCCCACCCCCATTCTGAGATCATGTGTGGGAGGGGGATTTGACATAGGGGAGATGTGAGAGATGTGAGAATGAGGTGTCTGATTTCTGGTGTCTTATGTGAGCACTGGGGGGGCTTATTTTGTGGGTCTGATGAGGATTTGGGGGTCTTATCTGAGCTTATACTACCCCCATGTCAGAAAAGACCCCCATGATCAGTACTTCAATAAAAAAACAGTGGACTGTTCTTCATGTGTAGGAGGCTTATCCTGCCGTACCTCTGCTGCTGCTGCTCTGAGGACTGTGGCGCCCTCTCCAGAGTGACCTGACATGCACAGAGTCAGGTCAGAGCGTGGGCCTCCACATAATAACTACGTCCTAACGCTGTGCGCATCACGACATAGTGGAGAGTGCTCCTGAGAGGAGCGCAAAGTAGAGGAATAGCTGGATTCCCCCGCTGATTAAATGGGGATGAGCTGAAAGAGACAAGAAAGGCGATTTGTCATGCGGCCAATCATAGGAGAGAGCTTGTCCATTGAGGAAGAAAGCGCCCCAGGCCCCGAGGCCTTGCATCTCAATGAAGGAGGATGAGCTTGTACCCGAAGAGTAAGTATAGGGGAGATCCTTAGGCGGCTCATTCTTAGTGCGGGGTACACTAGGGGGAATTTACAGCCTGGGGTGGACGCAAGGAGGAGGGATGTGAGGGACAAAGAAAGAACTAGACACCCTGTCACTTCTACATAAAGATATGGATTGATGTCCAGTAAATCAATCAATATAGGGCAGATTATGTTGTCCTGCAAGGCGTGTCAGGACCAGATAAAGGACACATTACTCAGAGCGCTCAGTGGAAGATGATCAGTGAAAGGAATGCAGGGCTAGAGCTGTCACCCTGCAGGACCATATCCCGTAAGCGTATGTGATTCATAAGGTGCAGACTTATGCAAAAAGAGGGAGCCATATGTAATTTGCCTCCGTCTTTTACCATTGCTGACAATTTAACCCCTAGTCAAGGGAGTCAGTATTGGAGGCTATAGCATGCAGCTATAGAGTGGTAAAGGTGTCACCTGGGCAAAGGCGGTATATAAGGGAGAGAAGGAGTAGCAAAATCTAATTAAGAGTAACGCTCACTAGGTGCATGCAAGATGTTAAATTGCTCCTATGTTAGATGAAACACATGAAGACACTCCTATCATTCAAACCACTAGGTTTCTCAGTGCCTAAGTGGAAAATCTCCTCAAGTTACTTTCTCAGTAGTTTGTTATCCGTTACCCATTCAATACCCTGAAAGGTATTACTCCAGGGTCTCCTGAGTGTAGGCCGTTATATGTCTGGCGATCGGGGTGTCACAGGTACAGGTGATGAGGTAAATCACCCCCCTGGTCCTGCAGTTGACGAATGTCTTAATTTTAAACCTTTGGGAGGTGACGGTGCTAGTAAAGAATTTGCTTACTGTCATAGATCTGCATGCGACACAGCCGCTGCATCATAAATTACCCTTAATGTTAGATGACAACCATGTACGAGACTGCAGGGTTTATTAAAAGCTGTGGACCAACCGGTCCTTCAGATTGCGACCCCTGCGAAAAGTGATAGAAGGGAAGTTGCCAAAGAGGTCACCAACATCCGGGTCAGTTTTCAGCATACACCAGTGTAACACCCCAAAGTGGTGTTACCACTTCTGCACCTTGCTACCATCTTTTATGGTCTAACCTGTATGTCACCTTTTTATTTATTTCCAGGTCCCTCAACACTGGGCAGTTATAATGTTATGTAATTGTTCATGTAATGTGCCTGGTTCACCAGCAGGTGGCAGCAAAACATGGCAGAGCTATGGTTAGATAGAATGGAACTCACCATTCCATTCTTACCCCCCTTTGGTCAGAAGTAGGCCAGTCCTGCTTGCTACCTGAAGGAAGTGGGGCAGTTCTGTTTGTTCTGGTTGAAACTCCATGTTGGAGCTGTCAGGATTCTAACCTACTTTTTGGCTGAATATAAGTCCGACTACAAGAGTGAAGTTCAGAATAAAGAGGAAACAAAAACACCAAGTGAGCTTGTCAGTACAGCAGAGTGAGAGAAAAATATAGCAGAGTTGAGTTTGCCTGCCAGTTTAATGCTAAAGCCTGCTGGAACCAAGACAAAGCCTGAAACTGTTTGGAGAAAAATTTATTCAAGTAAAGCTGCCATTGAACTTCATCTTAAGGTCTGGACTCAAGTTATTTCTTCAAATCTCTCAATTATTCCCCCTATTTATTGCTTTGGAGCCAAAGCCTGAGGTCCAGCCGTATTCAGGTAGGAGCACCGTGACACACATAAAGAGACAATTTGGGCTGCAACATACCACTCGGCATTTCCTACACCTGGGACGCGATATAGAGAGGACCCTAGGGGGAGGCTCCCGTTGCAACTTTTGGCATCACGAAACAGGATCTACTTTTGGGCATGGAAGGCCCCCTCTATCTATAAAACCCCCTACAAGAGACTTTATAGCATCTACTTATTGATGGAGAGTGCGAATCTGCATGAATTTCAGCACTGTGGAAAAACAGGGGTTAATCAGCTATCTTGGATTTTGGCATCCTGTGTTGAGAAGAAGACATCCACCCAGCAGAGGGGAGGGAACCAAACAGCCCGCCTGCACAGAGGAACTATTCTTACAGCAGAAAGAACTAAAGTGCTCTGTACAAGTTTCCAGGAGGACAGAGAAACTAACTGTACCCCTTACAGAAAGTAGAAGCGGTGGCCATTTTGGAAAAGGGAAAATGCAATTCCTTGTTCCCTGGATCTTAAGAAGCAATGTCCAGAGGTCTGAGTGAGTACTACTGGGGAAAATAACCTTGCTAGAGACTGTTAGGGGCTATAATCTGCCTGCCAGAGCATCATACTTCCCAAAATTGAGCAGTTGCAGCCTCTCTTAAACGAGCCACACACCAATTATGCTACCCATAGCAACGTGCACTTAAATTGCATTTTAGCTGACACTGACCCCTCTAGTCTGGTACAGGGTACCAAGAGCTATGTCTGACTGCGAAGTCCGGCCCTAGAGAGGGAAGAGACTGATTCATCTAGACCCTACCACTGGTTAAGATGGGTGGAAGTCTGAGTGGCGTGTTACTTTGTCCGCCTAATGTGTATCTTGCTCAAGATTTCATCCATTGTGGATACCCTGGAGGATGGGAGACCGCAGAACTGTCTCCTGTATTAAATCCCCCACTGTGGTTCCCCCAGCCACCAAATCAAGTCCTGGAGCTGGTCATTTGCACTCCTACCTCCCTGGAGACTCAACTTGACAAGGGTGATAATCCTGCACCACTAGTGCCTCTGCAAAGTCTACAGGTGATCAGTGCCACCGTAGCTACTCCTGCTGACCCTGAGCCTCCAAACATAGTCGAAGCATCACCTGAGCCCGACAAACGTGACCACTGCCCTGATGTGCGTGGGAAAAAGGAGGAGTCCACTGATACTGCTCCATACACTCCGGAACCACCATCAAATCTGGAGCTCCTTGCTATGAAAGACCAAGGGTCTATCCTTTACTGTTGTCCAGAGAATCGGTCACCTACCAGGAAAAAGACAAGGCTAGCAGTAACTGTGATGAGAATGTCCCGTAGCTTAAAGAAGGATTTTTGCGACCTCAACTATGGGACCCAGGAGGAAGACTTCCAGCCCCTCCTGTAAGAGACCTCGTGCTGTGAGAAAAAACATCCATTGGACTACCAGAACCACATTTTGTACTGAACTTGAAGGGTGAGAACTTGTTGGCGCCATATCTCATATGGATTGCAAATACCAGTTCTACTACCTTATGTGCATTGCAAATGACTTTTTTCACTATACTGTATGTTCTGGTTTTGGAATGTTGTAAGCCAGCACCCAAAGAAAGGACTCAAACGTTTACCTGCACTCTTTGTGACATTTTTACACCAAAGTTTTAAAGTTTCCCATTGTATGGACTCTTTTATGGGTACTACAATGTGAACTCTCTTGCACCTTCAATGGAATATGGACTTTATGCTGTTATTCAGCCTAGGTATTATACTGTCTGATTTGCATATGCCCTTAGCCTTTTTCTCTCCACAGACTTGGGAGGGGAAAGAGGCAGTTTGTCCTGTGTCTTTGGGTGCATGTGCTGTTGCTACACAGGGATGACCAAGTGGTAGAGTTGCAAGCAGTCTCAAAATCTTTAAAAGGTAACCCCACTGCTAAAAAAAAATGTCCCTGAGTGCCTTAAGGTACTGTGCACTGTCTTAGGAAAAATGTGTGAAAAGCTACCAGTTTAGTCATCAAGGTGACGAAAAGCTTTATTTAGACCTTGGTGCTGGGAAGGGATTACAGGATGAAGCCTCCCTTCTATTTGCGGGCATCTCACAGCATCATGGGTACCCTTAGAGCACATTCAAAGCACAAGACGAGGGTGGCTTGGTTTTAAGTAAGGGAGAATGTAACACCCCAGAGTGGTGTTACCACTTCTGCATCTTGCTACTATGTTTTATGGTTTAACCTGTATGTCACCTATATATTTATTTCCAGGTCCCTCAACACTGTGCATTTATAATGTTATGTAACTGTTCATGTAATGTGCAGAAGGGAGATCTCACCATCAGTCAGAATACGTTTGGAAAGGTTGATAAATTGTAGGCTGTCGGTCATTCATTAATTTTTGAATCGGTCATTTTCGAGCGACACATTTTTATTGGTTTGTCCTTCCTCTTAGAAGATATTCCAAGACCGGCGAGGTATCGCCTAAAAAAACGCCTCTCTTTCCTCGAGTGTTCCCTCTACCGCTGTTTGTTTTGCCCAGTCCCCTATTAGTCTGGGTATTTGGGGCAGGGGGGTGCCTTTGGTCAGCCCACAAATTATCAACCTTTCCAAATGTATTCTGCCTGATGGTGAGATTTCCCTTCTGCAGAGAGGATTATCTTTTGTACCTGCTCAGAAATTTCAAACGTTTGAGTTGGTCAAAGATATAAACTTATTTATTTGGAAACTAAAATGTTTTTTCCATAATCATGACCAACGTCAATGTTCCGAACTAGGTATCTCCCTGGAGGATATGCCAGATTTATTATTGCTGGCTGACCTCTGGACAGAAGGACAAAGAAGTTTGGGGGAGGGTCCATATACCAACCTTAGGGCCCTTTCACACTGGCGTTTTATCTTTCCATCCTAGAGTTCCGTCCTCGGGGCTCTAGGACAGAAAGGTACTGATCAGGATTATCCCAATGCATCCTGAATGGAGAGAAATCCGTTCAGGATGCATCAGGATGTCTTCAGTTCAGTACTGAGACGTTTTTGGCCGTAGCAAAATCCGCAACATGCTGCGGATTTTGCTCCGGCAAAAATCCTGAAGTCATGCCGGAAGGACGGATCCGGAATGAATGCCCATTGAAAAGCATTAATCCAGATCCGGCTTTATGCTAAACGTTGTTTCGGCACATCTCCAGATCCGATTTTTAGCTTTTGTGAATGGTTACCATGGCAGCCAGGACGCTAAAGTCCTGGCTGCCATGGTAAAGTGTAGTGGGGAGGCAGGGGAGAAGCATACTTACCGTCCGTGTGGCTCCCGAGTCCCGGAGCGCTCCACAATGACGTCAGAGCGCTCCATGAGCATGGATCACATGATCGCATGGATCACGTGATCCATGCGCGTTGGGCGTTCTGATGTCATTGTGGAGCGCCCCGGGAGCCGCACGGACTTTAAGTATCTGCTCCCCTGGCTCCCCACTACTTACTATGGCAATCAGGACTTTAGTAGTGTCCTGGCTGCCATAGTAACAATGAAAGCATTTTGAAGACTGATCTTCAAATGCTTTCAGTTGTCTTGCATTGTGACGGATCCGGCGGGCATTTCCGGCGACGGAAGTGCACGCTGGATCCTCACAACACAAGTGTGAAAGAGGCCTTAGACTACCATCTACAAAAAAAAAACCCCCAATAAGTGATACCTCACTTCTGGACACTTTTCTGGAGGTTGTCACTGAGGAACTACGCTGCCTAGAGCAATATGTCCCAAGGCATCAGAATATGCATAGACATGAGTTAAAGGAACTTCTCTGTTTTGAAAGGGATGAACAAATCACCATTAAACCTTCCGAAAAAGGAGGGAAAATAATAATCCTTGATAGAGATCAATATACAACCATGTGCGAGAATATTTTGTGTGATGACCAATGCTATGAGATTGTACGTGAAAATCCCATTGATCATCCAGCCTATGTAGCTCGCCTTGTCAATAAAGGTGAAATGGATTTTCTACTTCCTCCACATCCTGTCATGGCCTGCTTTTACAGTCTCCCCAAAATACACAAAGGCTTTAATCCAATATAAGGGAGACCCATCGTGTCTGAGATTGGGAGCCTAACACAAAACATTAGTGTGTATGTAGATAGGATCTTGCATCCTTTTGTAATCTCCCTGCCACGTGACCCGATGGATGTCCTGAATAAACTGAATGATGTCATCTGTGAAGAGGATGTGTTGTTGGCCAGCCTGAATGTGGAGACTCTATATAGTTTCATCCCCCACAACAAGGACACCATTCAATGCTACCTCAGATAGCGAGGGGTACAATGGGCTATGCACAATGATTTTGTGGTTACCCTACCCTATTTCATTCTGCAACACAATACATTTACTTTTGATGGGAAAATCTTCCGCCAGCTCAGGGGGTGGCAATGGGTAGAGCATGTGCCCTGACGTATGCCAACCTCTATCTGGGCTGGTGGGAGAAGGAGGTCGTTTTTGGGGAGCAACTTGAAGAATGGTAATCATGTGTCCAGCTTTGGCTGTGATACATTGATGACATTCTAACTCTATTGAAGGGAAATGTCCAACATTTTAATTATTTTGTGGAACAGTTCAACATCAATGATATGGGGCTGTTCTTCACCTCCAACAATAGATCATAATATAATTACCTTCCTAGACCTGACTATTACAAGAGAAATGAATGGACAGCTCATAACCACAATGTTTTGTAAGCCCACAGCTACTAAAAACCTGCTGCAATGGGAAAGCTGGCATCCACAGGCACTCTGTAAAGGAATCTCAAAAGGACAGTATCTTAGGGCAGAAGGAACTGCTCAGATGCCTTGAATTTTAAACATGCTGCTGCTGATCTAAGGAATAGATTCAGAGCAAGAGGACATCCTGAGACTGTCCTTCATGAAGCATACCATCATTCCCGATGCTGTGACGGGAACAGGTTATTAATCCCCAAAACCACCGTAAAAAGTGACGAGTTCACAAGAATCATTGGAAAATATGACACAGGTCACCAAGAAATGAGGAAGATCCTCACCCGCTACTGGTGAATCCTAAAAACTGACCCAGATGTTGGTGACCTCGTTGGCGACTTCCCTTTCATCACTTTTTGCAGGGATCACAATCTGAAGGACCGGTTTGTCCACAGCTTTAAAAAACCCTTGCAGTCTCGTACATGGTTGTCATCTAATATTTAGGGTCATTTTAGATGCAGCTGCTGTGTCGCATGCAGATCTATGACAGTAAGCAAATTCTTTACTAGCACCCTCACCTCCCAAAGGTTTGAAATCAGGACATTCATCAACTGCAGGACCAGGGGGGTGATATACCTCATCATCTGTACCTGTGGCCTGCAGTATGTCGGAAAAACCATCCGTGAATTCAGACGGAGGGTCGACGAACACCTGAAGATATCTGCAATAATAAGGAAACTCCCAATGCCAGACATGTAACGGACTTACACCCAGGAGACCCTGGAGTAATTACCTCCCAGGGTATTGAATTGGTAACGCAGTCCCCGAGAGAAGGTGATTTGGATAACAAACTGCTGAGAAAGGAACTTGAATGGATTTTCCGCTTAGGCACTGAGAAACCGAGAGGTTTGAATGATAGTAGTGTCTTCACATGTTTCATCTAACACAGGAGCAATTTCACATCTTGCATACACCTAGTGAGTGTTCCTCTTAATGAGATTTTGCTACTCCTTCTCTCCCTTATATACTGCCTTTACCACTCTATATCTTCATGCTATAGCCTCCAATACTGACTCCCTTAACTAGGGGTAAAGTTGTCAGCAATGGTAAAAGACGGAGGCAAATTACATATGGCTCCCTCTTTTTGCATAAGTCTGCACCTTATGAATCACATACGCTTACGGGATATGGTCATGCAGGGTGACAGCTCTAGCCCTGCGTTTCTTTCACTGATTATCTTCCACTGAGCGCTCTGAGTAATGTGTTCTTTTTCTGGTCCTGACACGCCTTACAGGACAACATACTCTGTCCTATATTAATTGATTTACTGGACACTAATCCATATCTTTATGTAGAAGTGACAGGGTGTCAACTTCTTTCATTGTCCCTCACATCCCTCCTCCTTGCATCCACCTCACGCTAAATTCTCCTTAGTGTACCCTGCACTAAGAATGAGCCACCTAAAGATCTCCCCTATACTTACTCTTCGGGTACAAGCGCATCCTCCTTCACGAAGATGTGGGGCATCGGGACCAGCTATCATACTTAGGCATATTTCTGAATTTCTCAGCACTTCTGCCCATGGCTCCTGATTAAGTGTCTGCTATAGGGACACTAGAAACGCGTCGAGCGGGCTGGGAATGATCATCTTTGTACCACTGTACTTAGCCTGGAATATCCACTTTGACCCCTTAAGAATAAGGCACCCTTTTTTTTGTATCCAGGACAGTACATTGAGCCTGGTTCTGATACGGTGCTGAGTTGATGCACTACAGGGACTGCACAATCACAGCAGCCCAGTCTACCTTGTGCACCATTTATCTTTGATTTGTTTCTTTTGGGGAGATTAGCGGGCAGATATTTGGCTAGTGTGTATATCAGTTAGAACTGCCAGTCTGCCTCCACTATCTTATGCATGGTAGTGAGAAAATATAGATACCCTCACCAACCATAGACCCCATCTGCCTATCTCTACATACAAAAGAGAGGGATCAGCCTTGTTTTAGTAAATATTGACCTAATAAAGTATTGTTATGCTTACCTTAACTGTCCTTTTAGGCAGTGAGCAATTTTATATATAGAAACGGAAAATACACATATATTTTGATTTCTGTGAAATAACTAGTTTGTTATTTTGAGGGGACACCAAATTTATACTGTTATGCAAGCTGTACACTGACTGTTTTATATTGTATCAAAGTGTCATATCCTCAGTATTGTCCCATGAAAAGACATAATAAAATATTTACTAAATTGTGAGTGGTGTACTCACTAGTGATGATCAAGCACCAAGTATTCAGGTGTTCGGCCCAAACACATTGCTGTATTCGTGTGCTCAGCCGAGCACCCGGGTATAATGGAAGTCAATAGGAGACAACCAGGCACCCCTGCTCTGAAGAGGGGAGGGTGCCTGATCAATTGGAAAAGGTCAGAAAGTGACAGAAACACCACCAAAATGGATCAGGAACAGCATGGGGGTGATGTCTGGATGCATCTTGGACTCCAAGGTCGCTGCTGGGAACCATGTTGTCCGAGTTGTATGCCACTTTTACAGACTGACAAAAATACTCACAAAACCGACCAAAAAAATCAATTTCACAGGAAAAATTGTTTGGAAACATTATTTTCTGTATATTCAATTGTATATAAAGTGCAATTGCTGCCAAATATTACAAGCAAGAGGAACTCCGAAACAGCATGTATGTCACATAAAGGAGGGCCTCATTCACATTGTGGTACAATTGTTCATGTAGTGGGACTCCTACCTTCATAAAGCCTATGCCAAAAATTACAAGGAACCGGCACTACAATACACCCTTTATTACACATAAAGGAGGGCATCATATACACCCTTGAAAAATTATGATTAGTGGCCTGCTGGGGACCCTCAAAAACATTTGGTGCAAGGGCCTGCTGGTGACCCTCTAAAACATTAGGGCGAGGGCCTGCTGCTGAGCTAACCCTCTAAATCATTAGGGCGAGGGCCTGCTGGTGAGCTGATGCTCTAAAACATTATATTCTAGTGCCTACCGGTGAGCTGACACTCTAAAACATTATATGCGAGTGAATGCTGTTCAGCTGACGCGCTAAAACATTATATGTGCATGCATGCTGTTCAGGTGACACTCTAAAACATTATATGCGAGTGCATGCTGTACAGCTGACGCCTAAAAATTGTATGCGAGTGCATGCTGTACAGCTAAAGCTCTAAAACATTTTATATGTGAGTGCATGCTGTTCAGCTGACGCTCTAAAACATTATATGCAAGTGCATGCTTACAGCTAACGCTCTAAAACATTATATTCGAGTGCATGCTGTTCAGCTGATGCTCTAAAACATTATATGCGAGTGCATGCTGTACAGCTGATGCGCTAAAAAATTATATGTGAGTGCATGCTGTTGTCACGGTGGGGAGTGGGGGACACCCCCCCACCATGCAATGTCCGTGGCTGCTACGCCGGAAAGCAGGGAATAGGGAGCAGGTCACCTCCTGAAGCATCCCTTATACTCAACCCTGGTCTCCTAACAGTATGAGCCAACCCAGAAGGTAGTAGGGCCCATACTATTGGAACCTAAGAGCCCTGGCGTCCCTGTATCGCCCTAGGATGGTGAGAGGGCAGAGACCACCCGCTCATCCAGGACAACGGGGGCCCCACCGCAGCCGGGAACCAGACAGTGTACGCCCGCACTACAGGTAAGTAACAGAGCAAACCACATCCACAAAGCCCACACTTACCTGCCGCACTGGAGAAGCCGGACCAGCACCAGGACCTCCTGGACCCCCATACGGACACCAGATGCATGGGGCAGATCCTGGCAGGACAGCACACCATCTGGTTTAAGCTATACCCCTCTGGGTATAGAACCTCCAAAACCTCCAAACAAAGCTCACACCATCACAACATACACCAGGTGGGGAAGGGCCAACCGAAGCATGCAGGAGGGAACACACAAACTGAGAAAGGGAAACAATCAATAACCTCCAGCACATGCTTACACCACAGCTGGAGACAAACAAACTGACCTCAGGCTCCAACACACCAACATATAAAGAGGCCTGAGGTCACACCCACCAAACCCAGCACACACATTAGCCCTGTGCACACCGCACCCAGGGAAAGTGCACCCAAACAAAGGTGAGTGTCTCGCATGCTCTAAAGCACAAAGAGGTGAGTAATAGCCCACACGTGCGGCAACCAGAAACCATGCCGCTGGCAACAGCATGCCAGGACACCACACTAAGGGGAAAACACGCATGCCCAAATCACCTGTGTTGCCAACAGCAACCGCACGTGAGGCTACCAAGTAACAGCCCAAACGTGCAGCAACCAGAAACCACTCTGCTGGCAACCGCATGGTCATGACAGCTGTGCAGCTGAAGCTCTAAAACATTATATGCGAGTGCATGCTGTTCAGCTGACCCTATAAAAAAAATTAAGTTGAGGGTCTGCAGTTGAGCTGACCCTATAAAAAAATTAGAGTGGAGGGAATATATACAATCTGGATGAGGAGGAGGAGAAAACAAGATTGAACCATATACTCTTTTTTTGTGGTGGAAAATGTGCATGGGAATACACTACAGTAGATTAAGTACATTATAAATGATAGATTGAAATTGCCTTTATGTTCATTATCAGCTCAGCTCTCCTCTGGTGGAGTTGATAAATCTGGGGCAATCCAGGCCTTGTTCATTTTGAGTCAACCTGTCAGAATTGCCAGTGGACAAGTGGATACGCTTATCTGTTAGAATGCCACCAACAGCACTAATTACACGCTCAGACAAAACGCTGGCTGCAGGGCAGGCCAGCACCTCCAAGGCGTAGAGCGCAAGTTCATGCCACGTGTTCAGCTTGGACACCCTGAGTGCCATATTCAATTTCACGATATTTCACGAATATTCGATTAAATATTCGTTATATATTCGTCGAAATTGAATATTCGTAATTATTCTATATATTGCGAATGTTACGTGAATTTATATTCACATTGCTAATTAAACTTAGAGCTGAGTTTCTAATGGTTGTAACTTGTATTGCTAGAATTGACAAAGATAACGAATATCACGAAAATATAGCACTATATTCGTGATATTCGTTATATTATAGCAATATAACCATTAGGAACTCAGCTCTAAGTTTAATTCGCAATGCGAACATATAATCGCATTGCAAATTCAACTTAGAGCTGGGCTCCTAATGGTTGTATTGCTAGAATATAATGAATATCACGAATATAGCACTATATTCTCAATCTTCATTATATTCTAGCAACTGCCAACAACCATTAGAAACTCAGCTCTAAGTTGATTTTGCAATGCGATCATATACTCACATTGTGCATTCAACTTAGAGCTGGGTTCCTAATGGTTGGCTTGCTAGAATATAACAAAGATTGAGAATATAGTGCTATATTTGTAAATTTGTGATATTCGTTATATTCCAGCAATACAACCATTAGGAACCCAGCTCTAAGTTGAATTCGCAATGCGAGCAATTTAGGTTAAATTAGTTGTATTGCGATTACAACGTAGTCAAATTTGTGAGATCGTGATTCTTACATCCGACAGTACATTTTAGCATGGAGTCGTTCCCATGCACACGGGAAGTCGGCAGAAGCGGCAACGGGCATTGACTAGAGTGGGCAGGGAGCCAAGAATCTTCCGGAGAGGTAAGAACAGCTTTTGGGAAGTGGGAAGACAACCAGAGAGCAACAAGGATTAACAACTTAAAAAAAAACAAAAAACGAATATTCGAAATAGTGAATATATAGCGTTATATTCGTGAACTTGTGAAGTGCCAATATTTGCTAAAAGAATTTTCTATTCGAATATTCGCGCTCAACACTAACACCCAGTAGTTGTAAGGCACTGAGGGATCATTTAGAATGCTGACAAGGTCTGCTAATGTATTCCTTCACCATCTTCTAAAACTTTCCCTCCTTGTACCCCTAGGCCGCACTTCAGGGTTGCTGGCGGGGTGTCATGAATGTGTCCCATGCCTTGGAAACTGTTGCCCTGCCTTTTTTGGAACTGCTGTGTGTTCCTCTTGTCTCCCTTCCTCGGTTGCCTAAGGAAGTATGGACTCTGCCGGCCGCGATATCAGATGGAAAATTTTGGAGCAATCTGTCAACAAGTACCTTCTGGTATTGCACCGTTTTACTCGTCCTCTCCACCACAGGAATGAGAGATGAGAAGTTCTCTTTGTAGCGGGAGTCGAGAAGGGTCAACACCCAGTAATCCGTGTTATCTAAAATGTGTATAATACGAGGGTCGTGGGAAAGGCAGCCTACCATGAAGTCAGATATGTGTGCCAGAGTACCAACATGCAAGACGTCGATGTCGACATCAGTATGACTTTCCATCTCCTCATCCTCCTAATCTTCTGCCCATCCATGCTGAACAGATGGAATTAAAGTTCCATGAGTACTACCCTATGTAACAGAGGCAACTGTCTCCTCCTCCTTCTCTTCATGGTCCAATTTGCACTGAGAAGACGAACTGTGGGTGGCCTGGCTATCACCCTGTGTAGTGTCCTCCCTCATTTCCTCATTTGCCACATTCAGAGCGTCCTCCTTAATTGTGAGCAGCGATCGTTTGAGTAGACACAGCAGTGGGATGGTTACGCTGATAATAGCTTTATTGACACTAACCTGTGTGGTTTCATCAAAGTTTTTTAAAACCTCACAGAGGTCTGACATCAATGCCAACTCCTTGCTTGTGAATAGTGGCAGTTGACTCGAAAGTTGACAACCATGTTGCAGCTTGTAATCCACAACTGCCCTCTGCTGCGCACAAAGTCTGCAGCGTTGACAGACCAGCTGAAGCTTTGGAAAAATTGCGTAAATGGGCAGACATGCGGTGCGCCTTCACTAGTAGCTCTTGCAAATTTGGGTAGGTGAACCACTAAGTTTAAGACATGGGCTGGGCATGGGATGTGTGTCAGGTTGCCGAGCTCCAAATCCGCCACCAAGTTACGGCCATTGTCAGACACAACCATGCCTGGTTGTAGGTTGAGTGTGAGAGCCACAGCTCGGTCTGGTCCCTTATACCCAGCCATAGCTCTGTGGCAGTGTGCTGTTTGTTCGCTAAGCAGATCAGCTTTAGCAAGGCCTGTTGACGCATACCCACAGCAGTTCTACACTGCTTCCAGCTAGCGAATGATGGGTGGAAGTGGAGGACGAGGCGGCAGAGGAGAAGTGGGGGTTGGAGCCAGTAACATAGATGCTGGCGGAGACCCTGATGTACGTAGGGCCCGCAATCCTGGGCGTGGGTAGCACCTGTGCCTTCCCAGGATACGACTCACTCCCGGCCTCCACAACATTCAACTATTGTGCGATAACAACAGCAGTTGTCTATGTTTCCGTGGTGAAATGGACCTTCCCAGTAAGTGCGTTGGTCAGGGCACGGGTGATGTTCTGGGACACATGCTGGTGTAAGGCGGGCATGGCACACAGTGAAAAATAGTGGTGGCTGGGGACTGCATACTGAGGGACGGCTGCCGACATCAGGCTGCGGAAGGCCTCAGTGTCCACAAGCCTAAATGGCAAAATTTCAAGGGCCAGTAATTTAGAAAGTTGCGCATTTAGCGCTATGGCAGGTGGGTGGGTATTTGCGCTTGCGTTCAAATGCCTGTGTTATCGACATTTGGATGGTGCGCTGAGACAGGGAAGTGGATGTTGTTGCTGACGGTTCATTCGAAGGTCCAGGTGCAGGACGCAGCCAGCGCTTTTGACAGGGGATTGGCCAGCAGTGCATAACCCAGGGGAAGAGGAGGCAGTGGTGTGACCCGCAGACCCAGATTGTGGACCCACGCATTCGGCCAACTTATTAGGATGCTTGGATGCCATGTGGCAGATCATGCTGGTGGTGGTGAGGTTGCGAGTGTTCACGACCCGGCTCATTTTTTTATGGCACAGGTTGCAAACTACCACTCTTTTGTCATGTGCACTTTCCTCAAAAAACCACCATACTGTGGAACACCTACTCCTTGGCAAGGTAGATTTATGCATGGGGGTGCTAGGTGTAATGGTTGCAGGCCTGTTTGGTGTGGGCTGACGTCTCCCTTTCGCAACCACACTGCCTCTTCCAGACTGTTGAGGTGCTCCTCTTCCACTTGCTCACTCTGCTCATCCTCCTGACTTGACCTAACCACAACCTCAATGATTGACAACTGTGATTCATCATCATCCACCTCGTGAACGAATGATTGCCGTTCACCACCGTCATTTTCTTGAGACTGTGAAGGCTCAAGAGGTTGGGAAACAGGGCACAATATCTCATGTACCTCTTCAAGCGTGCTGGACACGAGGGCAAGCCTCTCCATGGTGGGAGGAAGAATGATCAGAGTGAGGATTCGGTTGACCAGACTCTTGGCTACAGAGACTGGATGAGAGGAGGGTGGTGCTTAACTGACTGAAAGCATTATCTTCAGCAATCCAACGACCAACTGTTCGCACTGGTCCAACTTGGACAGTGTTGTCCTGCGCCGCCCAGCTAAGTTGGACATGAAGCTGGGTACAGTGGATGTTTTTAATTTTTGTTGGTGCACTGGCAGCAGACACAGTTTCATTGCACCCATGGCCATCAGCATCACGCACACTTCGCCGTCCCTTAGTGCTTGCTTCCTTCATATTAACGGTTTTGTCACTAGATGTGGCGCAGATTGTTTTACTGTCCGCTAAAGACACCGTTTTCGGATGCAGGACAGTATATATCACAGAAACCCACAAAATATGGACACTATATTAGGCCCAGATTATTGGAATTTGTAATACAGACACTGCAGATGTTCTACAATATTGGTTACAGAACACCACAGATTATAGACACTAGATGTGGCCCAGATTATTGCAATTTCTAATACAGGCACTGTTTGCAGATGTTCTACACTATTGGTTAAAGAACACCACAGATTATGGACACTAGATGTGGCCCAGATTATTAAAGACACAGTCTGCGGATTATGTACAGTATATGTCACTAATAGGTATAAAATAAAAATATCTTGCTGCTGTCAAACACACAGTAGTTCTTAAAAGGACTTTGGGGTCTTTAAAAAGCTTTTGGTAGTAAAAACATCAAATATCTCTCCCTGCGCTATCTGTCCCTTCCAAGCACTGTCCCTGAGACTACAGCAGGTAAATAAATTGCTGCTCTAAAACACACACACACACAGTAGTCCTTAAAAGGACTTTTCAGTCTTGGAAAAGCTTTCTCTGAATGAAAACTGTGAAAATCGCTCCCTACACTGTCTTTCCCTTCCTACGCTCTGCTCTCACTGACTATGACTGATCCAAGCTTGTGTCATCAGGTGCTATATAACCTCCAAAGACGCGTTCCAGCCAGCCAATTACTGTAATGCCAGCAGCCAACATGGCTACTGGCATTACAGTGAGGGCAGTACTTGGCTGCTTAAAACCCACAAAACGTGCGGGGCAGAGACTCGAGCATTGCACTTGAGCACATGCCATACTCGGTCGAGTACCACCATGTGCTGAGCATAGCGATGCTCGAGCCAAACAGATATTCGGCCGAGCATGCTCGCTCATCACTAGTACTTTTGTGAGATACTGTATATCAGACCTCACAGTGTGGCCAACTCGCCATAGTGAGCATACTTACCTGGTCCCCGCTGCTGGGTTCGGTCTCGCTGCCATCACTTCATCTTCCTACTGTACTGATATCAACATGTTGTTGATGGGAGGACTCGTGACTGCTGCAGCCAATTATAAAGTATATAAAAATGTAATTCAAAGAATAATAAACATCTTGGCAATTGCGGTGTGCGAAAAATGCCTGTACTATTAAAATATAAAAAAAACTAAAAATCCAATATGGTGAAAGAGATGCACAAATTATTTTAGAATTCGATTTGCCTGCTTCACCAAATTTAACAAAAAAATTTGCGTTGTGGCGAATTACTTAGTCACGAAGCATATTTCTTTGTAAGTAGAGAGTGCAATGACAGGGAGTGGCCATTGTGCAGCTCCCAGTCATTGTACCCTTCAGGTGCCGCGTTCATACACGATTGCAGCATCTGATATAAATAACAGAGTATGAGAAAAAAAGGGATTTCAGTTCACCCACCATCCTCCTTCGCATGGATCCCGGACCAGGAATCATTTAAAACAGTACAAAAAATCCAGCAGCAGTCTCAGGATAAAATCTAATTTAATTATTTCTTCATTATTACATTGGTGCAACATCAATGTCACGCGAGACATGTTGCAGTGTAGTTGTGCCCTATGAGTCGCGCGACTTATTATCGTGTGACACATGTCGTCGTGTAGTCCTTGCCTTAGTCGACTTTGCACGCACTGCAGCCCCATAAATTCATTATCATGCACTCAGGCTCGGATTGGCCCACAGGGGTACAGGTGAATCCCCCGGTGGGCCTCTGAGCATGGTGGGCCCCTAGTCTACCACCCACTGCACAAGTGGCGCATAACACAGTAGAATTACTGCACTACATACTGTAAGAGGGCGCAGGGTGCCGTCATGGACGGAAGATACGTGTCACTGAGGTTCCTGGCCTCGGTGAGGTGAGAGCCGGGTTTTATGTGTCAGCAGCAGCTAGTGCTGCTTGACATTGATAGTTAGTTTGGCTGCAAAGCCAATCCGGGCTGGCTCTTACTGGGAGTAGGCAAAGAGTTGGGTGGGTGCCTACTCCCCAAGGTCCAGGCCGGACTTTGCCGGGCTTTTTAAAGGCAGCCACATCAGCAGGTGTGGCTGTGATTGTCCTGGAGCTGCTGCTAGTGCTGTGGAGCTCTCTGGGCTGGAAGGATGAGCCCAGCAAGGAGGCGTGCAGTCGTCCTGGAAGCTTGAAGGTGGATTATCCTGCGGCTGGGCCGACCGCCAGGTGCGAACGCGCACCTAAACATTTCACAGGTGATTGAACCTGGTTTTGGACTCTTTGGTTTTGCATTTTGTGTTTGCTGAGTGTGAATTAACACCAAGAGACTGTTTATCGTTTATTTTGTGCAAGTGTGAATAAAACACTGTTTATTGCACTTTCTGGACTCCTTGTTTTGCCTCTGTACTGCACCCGCACCGATATCTACAAGAGCGACTCCCCACAATACATATATTCAATATACCAATCAGCCCATGTTCATGTAAAAAACTGATATGATTATTAAAGAAACTCCCCAGTTTATTATTAAGAGATCATCCTCATACTAGAGCAGTACAACATCATCATGAAGTTGTTTCCATTCATCTAAGATATATAACATGGCTTTGTTGAATTGGGATGGGCTATTTTGAGCTCCTATCCAGGTATACTGTAATCCTGCATGGGTGAAGGCAAAAAGGTGCTGGCAATCGGGGTGTAAAGGCACAAAGAAAAAAGCATTAGCTAGGTCAATGACTGTAAAGGCTGCTGCCTCCGGTGGTATTGCAGAAAGTAGGGTTGTGGGGATTTGGTACATTGGGCGTTTCCAAGACTGTGGTTTTATTCACAGCCCGAAGAAAATGAACCATGATGTACTTAGGTATCAGGTTGTTTTTTTTTACCCTTTTTTTTCACTGGGAAAAAAGGGCGTGTTACAAGGAGAGGTGGTGGGTATTATGGCACCAAACTTTAGAAAGGCCCATACCTGTTAAGTGACAGCATCTATCTGCACTACAGACAAAGGATATTGTGGTTTCTGAGGGAGTATTTCACCTGGCTTAAGGTATACTATTGTAGGCCGCACCCGAAGTCTGCCTACATCCTGTGGTCCTTTTGCCCACAGCGTCTCAGGTATGATAGATAATACAGCAGCTGGAAGTGGACCTTCAGGCGGGCAGTCTTCAAGGGACATAAGAACGTTCATAGAGTTGAGCGAACACCTGGATGTTCGGGTTCGAGAAGTTCGGCCCAATTTCACGAAAATGTTCGGGTTCGGGATCCGAACTCGACATGAACAATGGGACCCGAACTTTTGGGCACTAAAAAGGCTGTAAAATAGCCCAGGAAAGGGCTAGAGGGCTGCAAAAGGCAGCAAAATATAGGTAAATCCCCTACAAACAAATGTGGATAGGGAAATGAATTAAAATAAAATAAATAAAAATTAAACAATATCAGTTGGCAACTTGGAGGAGGAGGAGGAGGTGGAATAGGAGGTTGGGGTGGCGTCCGGTGGGAATGGTATGGGAGTTGAAGTTCTCATCACAGCCAAAAAGGATTCATGTCTGCCTGCAGTGCCACAGGCCTCATTCACAGACTCAGGGCCATGGCACCGGCAAAGAGGAGAGCGGTCCCGTAACAGCAACACAGGCCTCAGGTCAACCTGCAATGGAACAGGCCATTATCATTTATGAAGGCCCCTGACACCCAGACAGAGAAGAGGTCATTTGACAGTAAATACAGTTTAATGTCTCCCACCAAGACAGCAAGCAACCTGGAGATGCACAATAGTGTGTGCAAATGTAGAGGATTATGCTTTCAGCACTTGTATTTTAAGACTTAGTGTAATATACCCTTTTACGGAAAGAAATACACTTGGAGATGCACGGTAGGGTGTGCAAATATAGAGGATTTATTTATCAGGCCTTGTATTTAGATGCTAACATGCTGAATGTAATATACCCTTTTACAGACAGATTTAAACTTGGCCAGCAACAGCTGAAACCACTGATTTACGGTATTGCAATTTCGGCAATTGATTTTCACCCCAGAACAAAATATATCCTTTGCCGAACACTATTGAACTTGGCCAGCCACAGCTGGAACACCAGATTTAGGGGATTGCTATTTTGGCAATTGAATTTCACCCCAGAACAAAATCTATCCTTTGCCGGACACTATTATAATTGGCCAGCCACAGCTGGAACACCAGATTTAAGAGATTGCCATTTTGGCAATTGAATTTCACCCCAGAACAAAATCTATCCATTGCCGGACACTATTAAACTTGGCCAGCCACAGCTGAAACCACTGATTTACGTTATTGCTATTTTGGCAATTGAATTTCCCACCAGAAAAAAATATGTGCTTTTCCGGACACTAGTAAACTTGGCGAGCAACAGCTGAAACCAATGATTTACGGTATTGCTATTTTGGCAATTGAATTTCCCACCAGAAAAAAATATATCCTTTTCCGGACACTAGTAAACTTGGCGAGCAACAGCTGAAACCAATGATTTACGGTATTGCTATTTTGGCAATTGAATTTCACCCCAGAACAAAATATATTCTTTGCCAGACACTATTAAACTTGGCCAGCCACAGCTGGAACACCAGATTTAGGGGATTACTATTTTGGCAATTGAATTTCACCCCAGAACAAAATCTATCCTTTGCCGGACACTAGTAACTTGGCCAGCCACAGCTGAAACCACTGATTTACTGTATTACTATTTTGGCAATTGAATTTAACCCCAGAAAAAATATATCCTTTTCTAGACACTAGTAAACTTGGCCAGCCATACCTGGAACACCAGATTTCCGGTAATGCTATTTTGGCAATTGGATTTCACCCCAGAACAAAATCTATCCTTTGCCGGACACTATTAAACTTGGCCAGCCACAGCTGAAGCACCAGATTTACGGTATTGCTATTTTGGCAACTAAATTTCATCCCAGAAAAATTTTTATCCTTTGCCAGACACTATTAAACTTGATCAGCCACAGCTGGAGGACCAGATTTATGGTATTGCTATTTTGGCAAATGAATTTAACCCCAGAACAAAATCTATTCTTTGCCAAACACTATTAAACTTGACCAGCAACAGCTGAAACCACTGATTTACGGTATTGCTATTCTGGCAATTGAATTTCACCCCAGAAAAAAATATATCCTTTGCCGTACACTATTAAACTTGGCCAGCCACAGCTGGAACACCAGATTTAGGGGATTGCTATTTTGGCAATTGAATTTCACCCCAGAAAAAAATGTATCCTTTGCCGGACAGTATTAAACTTAGCCAGCCACAGCTGGAACACCAGATTTAGGGGATTGCTATTTTGGCAATTGAATATCTCCAAACCATTAGAAAACGTGGTGTTAAACAGGCAGGGTATGCTCAAACCCCCATGCGGTTGGGCATATACATAGGGGAGCATATCCTGCACTTGTAGTCCGTTGTTTATGGCTGGCAATCAACAGCAAAAAAATGTATACAATGGAAGATGCCAGCAACGGACTACAAGTACCACAATAACCATCCTACACAAGGTAACAATTATGTGGATGTGAAGAACATTCAAAGACTAAACAAAAACAAAGACACGTGCACTCTGCGATAATACTAAACCCTTACACTGATGTAAAATTGAGAGGTTAGTTTGACATATCCTACTAGGAGGACATGTCTTAAGCTCGGGCACCGCACCAAGGTCTCTCAAGTAGCCCGAGGCCCTATCACTCACCTACCTGTGCCGTTTGGGCAATACCAGGGGCCAGTGGGCGGATTACGGGAGCATAAGGCCTGACTCACAGACAGCTTACCAGTAACCTCCAGCATGTAGCCATGCCTGCAGTGGGAGGTGGGAAGTGCCTGTGAGTAGAGATGAGCGAACACCTGGATGTTCGGGTTCGAGAAGTTCGGCCGAACTTCCCGAAAATGTTCGGGTTCGGAATCCGAACTCGACCCGAACTTTATCCCGAACCAAACCCCATTGAAGTCAATGGGGACCCGAACTTTTAGGCACTAAAGAGGCTGTAAAATAGTCCAGGAAAGGGCTAGAGGGCTGCAAAAGGCAGCAAAATGTAGGTAAATGCCCTGCAAACAAATGTGGATAGGGAAATGAATTAAAATAAAATAAAATAAATAAAAACTAACCAATGTCAATTGGGGAGAGGTCCCACAGCAAGGAATAAGGCGTCATATCACCCACCACTGGAGAAGGCCACTTTCAGTTATTTCGGCCCCAGCACCCAGACAGAGGAGAGAGGTCCCACAGCAAGGAATCATGCGTCATATCAACCACCACTAGAGAAGGCCACTTTCAGTTATTTTGGCCCCAGCACCCAGACAGAGGAGAGAGGTCCCACAGCAAGGAATCATGCGTCATATCACCCATCACTGGAGAAGGCCACTTTCAGTTATTTCGGCCCAGCACCCAGACAGAGGAGAGAGGTCCCACAGCAAGGAATAAGGCGTCATATCACCCACCACTGGAGAAGGCCACTTTCAGTTATTTCGGCCCAGCACCCAGACAGAGGAGAGAGGTCCCACAGCAAGGAATCATGCGTCATTTCACCCACCACTGGAGAAGGCCACTTTCAGTTATTTCGGCCCCAGCACCCAGACAGAGGAGAGGTTCATTCAACTTTGGGTTGCACCGCAAGATCATGGTAAAGTTAAAAAAAATGAGGATTCAATAAAGAAGTGCCCCAGAGTACAAGAATACATGGTTGAGGGGGAGGAAGTTATAAATGTCTATTCTGCACAAGGGAGGCACAGGTCCTGTGGGATCCATGCCTGGTTCATTTTTATGAACGTCAGCTTGTCCACGTTGGCTGTGGACAGGCGGCTGCGTTTGTCAGTCATCACGCCCCCTGCCGTGCTGAATACACGTTCAGACAAAATGCTGGCCGCCGGGCAGGCCAGCACCTCCAAGGCATAAAATGCTAACTCTGGCCACGTGGACAATTTGGAGACCCAGAAGTTGAATGGGGCCGAACCATCAGTCAGTACGTGGAGGGGTGTGCAGACGTACTGTTCAACCATGTTAGTGAAATGCTGCCTCCTGCTAACACGTTCCGTATCAGGTGGTGGTGCAGTTAGCTGTGGCATGGAGACAAAACTTTTCAACATTTCTGCCATACTAACCCTGACCTCAAAGGAGCTGGCCGTGACACAGCTGCGTTGGCGACCTCTTGCTCCTCCTCTGCCTTCGCCTTGGGCTTCCACCTGTTCCCCTGTGACATTTGGTAATGCTCTCAGGAGCGTGTCTACCAGCGCTTGTACTCGCGCATCTTCCTATCATGCTCCAGTGCAGGAAGTAAGGTGGGCACACATTGTCTTTGTACCGTGGATCCAGCAGGGTGGCAACCCAGTAGTCCACACACGTTAAAATGTGGGCAACTTTGCTGTCGTTGCGCAGGCACTGCAGCATGTAGTCGCTCATGTGTGTCAGGCTCCCCAGATGTAAGGACAAGCTGTCCTCTGTGGCAGACGTATCGTCATCGTCCTCCGTATCCCCACAGCCAATCACCAGTGATGGGCCTGAGCTGTGTCGGGTGCCACCCCGCTGTGAACCTGCTTCATCCTCATCCTCCTCCACCTCCTCCTCATCCTCCTCATCCTCCAGTAGTGGGCCCTGGCTGGCCACATTTGTACCTGGCCTCAACTGTTGCAAAAAACCTCCCTCTGAGCCACTTCTAACAGACTGGCCTGAAAGTGCTAAAAATGACCCATCATCCTCCTCCTCCTGGGCCACCTCCTCTTCCATCATCGCCCTAAGGGTTTTCTCAAGGAGACATAGAAGTGGTATTGTAACGCTGATAACGGTGTCATCGCCACTGGCCATGTTGGTGGGGTACTCGAAACTGCGCAACAGGGCACACAGGTCTCGCATGGAGGCCCAATCATTGGTGGTGAAGTGGTGGTGTTCCGCAGTGCGACTGACGCATGCGTGCTGCAGCTGAAACTCCACTATGGCCTGCTGATGCTCGCACAGTCTCTCCAGCATGTGCAAGGTGGAGTTCCACCTGGTGGGCACGTCACATATGAGGCGGTGAGCGGGAAGGCCGAAGTTACGCTGTAGCGCAGACAGGCGAGCAGCTGCAGGATGTGAACGCCGGAAGAGCGCACAGACGGCCTGCACTTTATGCAGCAGCTCTGAAATGTCGTAGTAGTTGTGAATGGACTTCTGCACCACCAAATTCAGCACATTCGCCAGGCAAGGGATGTGCGTCAAACCGGCTAGTCCCAGAGCTGCGACGAGATTTCGCCCATTGTCGCACACCACCAGGCCGGGCTTGAGGCCCACCGGCATAACCCACTCGTCGGTCTGTTGCTCAATACCCCGCCACAACTCCTGCGCGGTGTGGGGCCTGTCCCCCAAACATATGAGTTTCAGAATGGCCTGCTGACGTTTACCCCGGGCTGTGCTGAAGTTGGTGGTGAAGGTGTGTGGCTGACTGGATGAACTGGTGGAAGCAGAGGAGGAGGAAGCCGAGTAGGAGGCTACAGGAGGCAAAGAAAGATGCCCTGTGATCCTTGGCGGCGGGATGACGTGCGCCAAGGAACTCTCCGCCTTGGGCCAGGCCGCCTCTACATTTACCCAGTGTGCAGTTAGGGAGATATAGCGTCCCTGGCCGTGCTTACTGGTCCACATATCTGTGGTTAGGTGGTCCTTGCCACAGATGGCGTTGCGCAGTGCACACTTGATTTTATCGGATACTTGGTTGTGCAGGGAAGGCACGGCTGTCTTGGAGAAGTAGTGGCGGCTGGGAACAACATACTGTGGGACAGCCATGGACATCAGCTGTTTGAAGCTGTCTGTGTCCACCAGCCTGAATGACAGCATTTCAAAGGCCAGTAGTTTAGAAATGCTAGCATTCAGGCCCAAGGCTCGAGGGTGGCTAGGTGGGAATTTACGCTTTCTCTCCAAGGTTTGTGAGATGGAGAGCTGAACGCTGCCGTGTGACATGGTGGAGATGCTTGGTGACGCAGGTGGTGGTGTCGGTGGGACATCCTCTGTTTGGTGGACGGCAGGTGCCAACGTTCCTCCCGAGGCAGAGGAAGAGGCCGAGGCAGCAGCAGAAGAGGGAGTAGGGGGAGCCTGAGTGAGTTCCTTGTTTTTAAGGTGTTTACTCCACTGCAGTTCATGCTTTGCATGTAGATGCCTGGTCATGCAGGTTGTGCTAAGGTTCAGAACGTTAATGCTTCGCTTCAGAATCTGATGGCACAGCGTGCAAACCACTCGGGTCTTGTCGTCAGCACATTGTTTAAAGAAGTGCCATGCCAGGGAACCCCTTAAAGCTGCCTTTGGGGTGCTCGGTCCCTGGTGGCGGTGGCCAGTAGCAGGCGAACTCTCTTGGCGGCGGCTGGTCTGCTTTTGACCCCTGCTCCCTCTTTTGCTACACTGTTGGCTCGGTCTCACCACTGCCTCTTCCTCTGAACTATGAAAGTCTGTGGCACGACCTTCATTCCATGTGGGGTCTAGGACCTTATCGTCCCCTGCATCATCTTCCACAGTGTCTTCCTCCCTGACCTCCTGTTCGTTCTGCACACTGCAGAAAGACGCAGCAGTTGGCACCTGTGTTTCGTCATCATCAGAGATGTGCGGACTCCAATGAGGTGGTATTCCCATGTCCTCATCATCAGGAAACATCAGTGGTTGTGCATCAGTGCATTCTATGTCTTCCACCACTGTGGAAGGGCTAGGTGGATTTACTTGGGAAACCCTGCCAGCAGAGTCTTCAAACAGCATAAGAGACTGCTGCATAACTTGAGGCTCTGACAGTTTCCCTGATATGCATGGGGGTGATGTGACAGACTGATGGGCTTGGTCTTCAGGTGCCACCTGTGCGCTTTCTGCAGAAGACTGGGTGGGAGATAATGTTGTGAACGTGCTGGATCCACTGTCGGCCACCCAATTGACTAGCGCCTGTACCTGCTCAGGCCTTACCATCCTTAGAACGGCATTGAGCCCCACCAAATATCGCTGTAAATTCTGGTGGGTACTGGAACCTGAGGTAGTTGGTTCACTAGGACGTGTGGCTGTGGCAGAATGGCCACGTCCTCTCCCAGCACCAGAGGGTACACTAACACCACCACGACCGCGTCGCGTCCCTTACTAGATGTTTCCTCATTGTTACCGTTCACCAAGCACCACAATAAGAAAAAAATATTTGGTCCAATGTATTGATTTCAAATTCAGGCCTTTTTACAAGCACCTAACACTGGGCACCTAACACATCTGCCTATTTATTTATGTAGTGTATTACACTAATCCAGGCACAGCAGTAACCACTGATTTAGGGGAATATCTCTTTTAGGGCTATTATTTAGGCCCTGGATGAAAGGTATCCTTTTATGGACAGATTTACAATTGGCCTGCAACAGCTCGAACACCAGATTCAGGGTATTGCTATTTTGGCAATTGAATTTCACCCCACAACAAAATATGTGTTTTTGCGGACACTATGAAGCTTGGCCAGCCACAGCTGAAACCACTGATTTATGGTATTGCTATTTTGGCAATTGAATTTCACCCCAGAACAAAATATATGTTTTTGCGGACACTATGAAACTTGGCCAGCCACAGCTGAAACCACTGATTTATGGTATTGCTATTTTGGCAATTGAATTTCACCCCAGAACAAAATATATAATTTTCAGTACACTATGAAACTTGGCCAGCCACAGCTGAAACCACTGATTTATGGTATTGCTATTTTGGCAATTGAATTTCACCCCAGAACAAAATATACTCTTTTACGGACAGATTTGAACTAGGCCTGCAACAGCTGGACCACCAGATTCAGGGTATTGCTATTTTGGCAATTGAATTTCACCCCAGAACAAAATATATAATTTGCAGGACACTATGAAACGTGGCCAGCCACAGCTGAAACCACTGATTTATGGTATTGCTATTTTGGCAATTGAATTTCACCCGAGAACAAAATATACCCTGTTACGGACAGATTTAAACTAGACCTGCAACAGCTGGACCACCAGATTCAGGGTATTGCTATTTTGGCAATTGAATTTCTCCCCAGAACAAAATATACCCTTTTACAGACAGATTATCACTTGGCCTGCAACAGCTGGGACACCAGATTCAGGGTATTGCTATTTTGGCAATTGAATTTCACCACCAGGCCGGGCTTGAGGCCCACCGGCAGAAACCACTCGTCGGTCTGTTGTTCAATACCCCGCCACAACTCCTGCGCGGTGTGGGGCCTGTCCCCCAAACATATGAGTTTCAGAATGGCCTGCTGACGTTTACCCCGGGCTGTGCTGAAGTTGGTGGTGAAGGTGTGTGGCTGACTGGATGAACTGGTGGAAGCAGAGGAGGAGGAAGCCGAGTAGGGAGGCTACAGGAGGCAAAGAAAGATGCCCTGTGATCCTTGCGGCGGAATGACGTGCGCCAAGGAACTCTCCGCCTGGGGCCAGGCCGCCTCTACATTTACCCAGTGTGCAGTTAGGGAGATATAGCGTCCTGGCCGTGCTTACTGGTCCACGTATCTGTGGTTAGGTGGACCTTGCCACAGATGGCGTTGCGCAGTGCACACTTGATTTTTATCGGATACTTGGTTGTGCAGGGAAGGCACGGCTGTCTTGGAGAAGTAGTGGCGGCTGGGAACAACATACTGTGGGACAGCCATGGACATCAACTGTTTGAAGCTGTCTGTGTCCACCAGCCTGAATGACAGCATTTCAAAGGCCAGTAGTTTAGAAATGCTGGCATTCAGGCCCAAGGCTCGAGGGTGGCTAGGTGGGAATTTACGCTTTCTCTCAAGGTTTGTGAGATGGAGAGCTGAACGCTGCCGTGTGACATGGTGGAGATGCTTGGTGACGCAGGTGGTGGTGTCGGTGGCACATCCTCTGTTTGGTGGGCGGCAGGTGCCAACGTTCCTCCCGAGGCAGAGGAAGAGGCCGAGGCAGCAGCAGAAGAGGGAGCAGGGGAGCCAGAGTGAGTTCCTTGCTTTTAAGGTGTTTACTCCACTGCAGTTCATGCTTTGCATGTAGATGCCTGGTCATGCAGGTTGTGCTAAGGTTCAGAACGTTAATGCCTCGCTTCAGAATCTGATGGCACAGCGTGCAAACCACTCGGGTCTTGTCGTCAGCACATTGTTTAAGAAGTGCCATGCCAGGAACTCCTTAAAGCTGCCTTTGGGTGCTCGGTCCCTGGTGGCGGTGGCCAGTAACAGGCGAACTCTCTTGGCGGCGGCTGGTCTGCTTTTGACCCCTGCTCCCTCTTTTGCTACACTGTTGGCTCGGTCTCACCACTGCCTCTTCCTCTGAACTATGAAAGTCTGTGGCACTGACCTTCATTCCATGTGGGGTCTAGGACCTCATCGTCCCCTGCATCATCTTCCACAGTGTCTTCCTCCCTGACCTCCTGTTCGTTCTGCACACTGCAGAAAGACGCAGCAGTTGGCACCTGTGTTTCGCCATCATCAGAGATGTACGGACTCCAATGAGTGTGGTATTCCCATGTCCTCATCATCAGGAAACATCAGTGGTTGTGCATCAGTGCATTCTATGTCTTCCACCACTGTGGAAGGGCTAGGTGGATTCACTTGGGAAACCCTGCCAGCAGAGTCTTCAAACAGCATAAGAGACTGCTGCATAACTTGAGGCTCTGACAGTTTCCCTGATATGCATGGGGTGATGTGACAGACTGATGGGCTTGGTCTTCAGGTGCCACCTGTGCTTTCTGCAGAAGACTGGGTGGGAGATAATGTTGTGAACGTGCTGGATCCACTGTCGGCCACCCAATTGACTAGCGCCTGTACCTGCTCAGGCCTTACCATCCTTAGAACGGCATTGGGCCCCACCAAATATCGCTGTAAATTCTGGTGGGTACTGGAACCTGAGGTAGTTGGTTCACTAGGACGTGTGGCTGTGGCAGAATGGCGACGTCCTCTCCCAGCACCAGAGGGTACACTAACACCACCACGACCGCGTCCGCGTCCCTTACTAGATGTTTCCTCATTGTTACCGTTCACCAAGCACCACAATAAGAAAAAAAATATTTGGCCCAATGTATTGATTTCAAATTCAGGCCTTTTTTTACAAGCACCTAACACTGGGCACCTAACACATCTGCCTATTTATTTATGTAGTGTATTACACTAATCCAGGCACAGCAGTAACCACTGATTTAGGGGAATATCTCTTTTAGGGCTATTATTTAGGCCCTGGATGAAAGGTATCCTTTTATGGACAGATTTACAATTGGCCTGCAACAGCTCGAACACCAGATTCAGGGTATTGCTATTTTGGCAATTGAATTTCACCCCAGAACAAAATATATGTTTTTGCGGACACTATGAAACTTGGCCAGCCACAGCTGAAACCACTGATTTATGGTATTGCTATTTTGGCAATTGAATTTCACCCCAGAACAAAATATATAATTTGCAGGACACTATGAAACTTGGCCAGCCACAGCTGAAACCACTGATTTATGGTATTGCTATTTTGGCAATTGAATTTCACCCCAGAACAAAATATATAATTTGCAGGACACTATGAAACTTGGCCAGCCACAGCTGAAACCACTGATTTATGGTATTGCTATTTTGGCAATTGAATTTCACCCCAGAACAAAATATACCCTTTTACGGACAGATTTGAACTAGACCTGCAACAGCTGGACCACCAGATTCAGGGTATTGCTATTTTGACAATTGAATTTCACCCCAGAACAAAATATATAATTTGCAGGACACTATGAAACTTGGCCAGCCACAGCTGAAACCACTGATTTATGGTATTGCTATTTTGGCAATTGAATTTCACCCCAGAACAAAATATACCCTGTTACGGACAGATTTCTACTAGGCCTGCAACAGCTGGACCTCCAGATTCAGGGTATTGTTATTTTGGCAATTGAATTTCACCCCAGAACAAAATATACCCTTTTACAGACAGATTAACACTTGGCCTGCAACAGCTGGGACACCAGATTCAGGGTATTGCTATTTTGGCAATTGAATTTCACCCCAGAACAAAATATATGTTTTGGTGGACACTATTATACTTTGCCAGCCACAGCTGAAACCACTGATTTATGGTATTGCTATTTTGGCAATTGAATTTCACCCCAGAACAAAATATACCCTGTTACGGACAGATTTAAACTAGGCCTGCAACAGCTGGACCACCAGATTCAGGGTATTGCTATTTTGGCAATTGAATTTCACCCTAGAACAAAATATACCCTTTTACGGACAGATTAACACTTGGCCTGCAACAGCTGGGACACCAGATTCAGGGTATTGCTATTTTGGCAATTGAATTTCACCCCAGAACAAAATATATGCTTTTACGGACACTATGAAACTTGGCCAGCCACAGCTGAAACCACTAGATTTAATGGTATTGCTATTTTGGCAATTGAATTTCACCCCAGAACAAAATATATATTTTGAAGGACACTATGAAACTTGGCCAGCCAGAGCTGAAACCACTGATTTATGGAATTGCTGTTTTGGCAATTGAATTTCACCCCAGAACAAAATATATAATTTGCAGGACACTATGAAACTTGGCCAGCCACAGCTGGAACCACCAGATTTAGTGGTATTGCTATTTTGGCAATTGAATTTCACCCCACAACAAAATATATGTTTTTGCAGACACTATGAAACTTGGCCACCCACAGCTGAAACCACTGATTTGTGGTATTGCTATTTTGGCAATTGAATTTCACCCCACAACAAAATATATGTTTTTGCAGACACTATGAAACTTGGCCAGCCACAGCTGAAACCACTGATTTATGGTATTGCTATTTTGGCAATTGAATTTCACCCCAGAACAAAATATATAATTTGCAGGACACTATGAAACTTGGCCAGCCACAGCTGAAACCACTGATTTGTGGTATTGCTATTTTGGCAATTGAATTTCACCCCAGAACAAAATATATGTTTTGCGGACACTATGAAACTTGGCCAGCCACAGCTGAAACCACTGATTTATGGTATTGCTATTTTGGCAATTGAATTTCACCCCAGAACAAAATATACACTTTGCAGGACACTATGAAGCCTTGGCCTGCAACAGCTGGGACACCAGATTTAGGGTATTGCTATTTTGGCAATTGAATTTCACCCCAGAACAAAATATATGTTTTGGCGGACACTATTATATTTTGCCAGCCACAGCTGAAACCACTGATTTATGGTATTGCTATTTTGGCAATTGAATTTCACCACAGAAAATAATCTATCCTTTGCCAGACAGCAGACAGTATTATAATTGTCTAGCCAAAGCTGGAACACCAGATTTAGGGGATTGGTATTTGGGCAATTGTATTTAACCCCTTAATAAAATATAGAAATTGCTATCCTGAGTTTCTAGAGGTGACAATTAGCACAGCCAAGCCCCTGATGTAGAATATAGCAAAAAAAAAAAAAAAAACTAGTATTGATGGATTGATGGACTTGGTGGCAGCTTTTTCTGGTGCACCACAAGTCACAAAATGGCCACCGATCAACCCAGAAAATAAGTGACAGAAAAACGCTCTGTGCAGCCTAAAAACCAATGAGCAAGTAACTAGCAGAAGTTGAATCATTCACAGCTGTATATCAATCACTTCATTAGGTGCTGTTGCTGACTTTTCCCTGCCTAATCTTGCCCTCACAGAAGCTGCGTCTTCTCCCTACACTAATCAGAGCAGTGTGACGTGCGGCGCTACGTGACTCCAGCTTAAATAGAGGCTGGGTCACATGCTGCACTTGGCCAATCACAGCCATACCATTAGTAGGCATGGCTGTGATGGGCTCTTAGGGCAGAAGTAAAACGCTAGCTGATTGGCTGCTGTGCAGCCCTTAAGAAAGCAAGAAGTAATCGCCGAACAACGAACCCGAACCCGAACTTTTTTAAAAATGTTCGGGTTCGGGTCCGTGTCCCGGACACCCCAAAATTCGGTACGAACCCGAACTATGCTCGAACGGTTCGCTCAACACTAGTCCCTGGCCATCTTATGGCTAGCCCATAAGGCATATATGAGAGGTATCCTGTTGAAATCCGCTGCACGGCTAAAATGGTTGAGGGAGCAAGAAGTGACCAGTGCCTTAAACCAACTTGAGACTGCTAATATGTTATATACAAACTGTCCTTCACTGCCTAACTTAGAGATGGTAAATAGCAAACGTTGAATACTTCGTTCTATCCTACTGTACAAGCACAAAAAAAACCTTAGCCGGTTTAAGATGTCGTTCTACCATATGGGGGATAAAGCCGGTGCGCTTTTAGCGAGAAGACTTAAATGCAGGGCTACGGATAATAGAATAGAAAAACTCTTATAATCAGTCAGTGATAACTCACCCACAAAAAATAGGGAATACATTTGCTTCCTACTATGCTGCCTTGTATAATTTGAAAGATGATGCGTCTACTCCCCAACCTTCTAAAGAGGAAATTGCCACTTTTCTGGACCCCATCTCCCTCCCCACCCTCACGTCATCCCAATTGGCTGAATTGAATAGGCCGATCACTGACTCCGAAGTTACGGCCGCCATTAAATCCACTCCGCTGGGGAAGGCACCTGGGCCTGATAGCTTTGTTGTAGGGAACTATAGAACTTTTCAGGAGCTTTTAGTTCCTCGTCTCACAAACCTTTATAATGGGTTTATGTCAACAGGGGTTAGCCGAGAGATCCAGGAATGCCACGGTGTTCGCTTCACTTGACGCTAAGAAAGCGTTTGGTAGGGTCCACTGGGGATTCCTGGATCAGGTCCTTTGTAAATTTGGCCTGAGAGGTCCAATACACTCTGCAATTATGGGCCTTTACACCTGCCCGTCTGCTTCAGTGCTAGCCTCAGGATACCTCTCCGTACACTTCATGATTACCAACGGGACGAGGCAGGGGTGTCCCAACTCTCCCCTGATATTCACGATGTTTATTGAACCCCTGGCTGCACTGATGCGAAGCTGCCCATGGATTTCTGGCATTAATGTTGGGGACTTAATGCATGTTACTGGATTATACGCAGACGATGTGATATTGGTCTTAACTAATCCATAGGAATCTCTGGTAGCTGTCTCCCAGGTTCTGGAGTCTTACTCTCGCTGTTCTTATAAATGCTAAAAAAAAATGTGTTGTCATTTTATATTCCCCCGAGTATGAGGGAACGTATCCACCAGAGGCACATGTTTCATTGGGCGGAGTCCTCCATTAAGTATCTAGGGATTGAGCTGTCAAATTCTATCCCGGATATTGTTGATATTAACCTCTCCAAGTTGAGGGCTTCTCTCAAAAAGGACTACGCCTCGATGTCCCAGGTGAGCCTCTCTTGGGTAGCTCGTATCAATGCTGCTAAAATGTTGGCACTCCCGAAAATTCTATATGCACTGAGGTGTTTACCGGTTCTGATAGTGAAGGGTAAAATTGCTGGCCTTCAGACAGATATGTTGCAATTTATCTGGAACCGTCGTCGACCCAGAGTAGCCATGTCGGCACTGTATCTTCCGACGAGATCGGGAGGCTTAGGTGTACCGAACCTCTATAACTATTACCTGGCCAACCTAGTAGAACAGGCACTGGAGTGGTGGTCCCCCGCTTCCCCACAGAAATGGTTAGCTATTGAAGAACATTACACCAGGGGCAAGTCATTACAATCTTGCTTGGCAGCGTATGGTTTGGGAAGATGCCGAGTTGATACACCGCTCCACACCATGCAGGCTGCCACATATATCTGGTCCTCCATGCTCACGGCTAAGAAGCTCCCCCATATACCTCATGCTAGAATTCCCCTAGTGTTGTTGGAATATCTCATACCCAAGTTATCCCTCAAGGAATGGACGGCCCAGGGTATCCGTTCTCTTGGACAGCTGTATGTAGATTCCCCCATGGCAGATTTTGAACACCTACATCAGGCGGTATCAACTTCCCTTATGTGCTGTTTTACCAATACCTTCAGATTAGGCATTTTCGATTGCCAAGTTCCTACTGGACAGCACAGGTAAAAGACCTAGGCTTTCCACCTTCTATTCCATCATTGGACTGTGCGATACGGAGAGCAAATTGCCCTATATGACCCATTGGGAGGAGGAGTTAGGGGTAGAGTTCTCTACTTCTAGATGGCAAAAAGCGTTTTACTGGTCGTGCAAAAGTACCAGATGTATCAATCATGTAGAACAGGCGAGGAAGGTTCAGTTAAGATGGTACCTAATGCCCAATAGGATTGCTCATATGGCTCCACATTACTCCCCTCTGTGCTGGAGGAGCTGTGGGCAGGTGGGCACCCCTTATCATATGTGGTGGACTTGCCCTGTTGTTAGGCCCTTCTGGGACGAGGTAACACACCTTCTGCGGGTAGTTACAATTAGTGACTTAACAATTTTGCCGGAGATGGCTCTCCTAGGCATAGATTTGGTGGATATTCGGGGGACCATAGATGGGTGGTATCCCATGTCTTATGTGCGGCAAGAAATATTATCGCGAGGAAATGGAAGCAGGCGGTTTGCCCTTCGCTATCGGACCTGGTGCACTCGGTGAATTTTCATATGCAATGTGAGGTGGTGTTTGCACCTGATATTACGGCGAGGATTAAAGCCCACTATCAGTGGCTAGCATGGCTGTCTAGCAAGTTTGCAACCGCATTACAGCATTATATTATGTGATTATAGGTTTTTATAGGTTGGTTGTGGGAAGAAGTTTCATGCTCTAAACTGTGGTATCGCTGGTCAATGGTTCTGGGGGGTGAGAGCAGGAGTCGGGGTTGGCGATGTCTACTGTATGTGCTATTGTTCTACCCATGTGCTTTATGTGCTATGAAGTTTTACGCCCTGCTAATGTGCTTGTACCTATAATATGTATTTCTGTGTTGCCAATGCATCCTTTTGTATCCAAGTATTTGATATATGTACTCTTGTATTATATTTTTCTTTGTTGTCTCTTTGACAAATTCAATAAAGACTTATTGAAAGTAAAATAGAAATACAATGACATTTGTTCCTAATCATTCACACAATCATAAAAAAGATCCAATAGTTGCTGTTTTTAGTAACAGACAAAATGAGTTGTTTCAAATATTTTAGGAATGCCAGCTTTTGAAAAGTTCTGTCACTTCAGTTATCTCATTGTATTTGACAGCGATGATTAATAGGAATCTCTCAGTCCATTGACTTGGTTGTTACTTACACACCTGCTGCTTGTAGCCATGCAGGCCATCATCAGCTCATGGAAGCATCACACCACAAAGAGAGAAATAAAGCACAATACATTTTGGTCTCACGGTGGTCATCTGTCCCACAGTAAAATGGTAGGGACATGACACATGGAAATAGTGACAAATGGCTGTGATTTTAGCATTGAAAGTTTACAACAACTAAGACATTCCTTAACATTTACATTACAGGAATATACCGTGGTAAATTGATTGTTTTTTGTTTTCGGCTAATTACATATAATAATGGCCCATTCAAGTGTGTCAGGTGGTTTTACAGTGAAATCACATGCAACAGATTTTTTGCAGGAATATTTGTGACTGCCTTAGTGATCTGAGTGCTGAAATCCATGTTCTTGCTGAAAAAAGAACACTATGCAGATGTATGAAACACATTTCATGTGCAATCCATGTGTTTTTTTCCCCTCTTTTTTCATGTTCTTAGCACTTTATCCATCTGGTCTAGAGTAGGTATTTTTTATGGGACTGCATACGGGTTAGGTTAGGGCTACATGACGACACAGGTTTGCGGCCAGGATTGCAGAGTAGTCGTGATTCTATAGAAATAAATAGGATCACGGTGTGAGCCGCAAAAAAGCAACTGTGTTTTTCTGCTGGGATCCCATTAATTTCTGTGGGATCACCCTGGTGCCGTGCACCACTAGCCTTAATCCATATTTGGTCTAAGCCAGTTTTCTGAGACTACATGGAAAGGTGAGCTTCTCTGTTCACATGGGACAGTACTGCATAGTGGCTGTTTTTGCTGTAGTGCTGGGCCAGTGAGGTGGTGGGGCCCAATGTCAATTGGGCTTAGATCAATAGCAGGGGTGCTGCTGGGTCTCTCCACTTGCAGGTACTGCGTCGCAGTGGTAGTGATCACAATGTAATGTATGGGCCCATTTTGAAAGAAACTACTGTGACATAGTGATTAGGCCTATGTATTCCAATCAAAATATTTATGTTTAAAAGTTATGATTAGCAGCAAAAGAATAATGCATGGCATGTAGATGAGAGAACTGATGTGTCTTTTTCTCAGTTTGCCATGGAACACATCATTTTCAGTCACAGAAAGTTCTGCTATAAATCTGGCGCATATGAATTCACCCGGATAAAGCTTTGAGCAAATGTACCAACGTTCTGGGGTTCATATTTTTTTTACATATAACCTGAAAAATATTGCTAATATAAAATTCAAATAGTTGATGGCAAATACTGTAACCCAATACCAATATGTAACATAAGAAGCTGATAAAAGTTGCTAAACCTAAGGGCTATACAGAAGTTACAGAAATTAAACAAGAGTGCATCCTGACTATGGTGGCTGCTATAAGTAGGTTCTGATACAAGGTAGAAACTAGGAAGTACAAGCAATTAAAATCTAGGTGATCATAATAGTCAAAGCTTAACATGTTTCCTAGATTGTTATGTACAGTACCTTTATGAAGCCTCAACCTTTAACCCCTTCAAGACCAAGCCAGTTTTCACCATAAGGATCAAGCCACATTTTGCAAATCTGACATGTTTCACTGAATGTGGTAATAACTCTGCAACGCTTTTACCCATATTAGCGATTCTGAGACTGTTTTCACGTGACATATTGTACTTCATGTTAGTGGTAAATTTGAGCCAATATATTTCACTTTTATTTATAAAAAGTCAAAAATTTACAGAAAATTTGGAAAAATTCACAATTTTTTAAATTAGTCTCTGCTTTTAAAGAAGATTGTAATACCTCATAAAATAGTTGTTACTGTACATTTCCCAGATATCTACTTCATATTGGCATCATTTTGTAAACGTTATTTTTTTTATTTTTTTTAGAGAGCTTAGAATTTTATAAGTAATTCTTAAATTTTTTAAGAAAATGTCCACCCACTTTTTAAGGACGAGTTCAGTTATGAAGTCACTTTGTGGGGCTTACATAGTAGAAGCCACCAATAAATGACCCCATTTTAGAAACTACACCCTTCAAGTTATTCAAAACTGATTTTACAAACTTTGCTAACCCTTTAGGTGTTCCACAAGAATTGAAGAAAAATGGAGGTGAAATTTCAAAAATGCACTTTTGTGCAGATTTTTCATTTTAATCTATTTTCCCTTTAACACAGCAAGGTTTAACAGCCAAAGAAAACTCAATATTTATTACCCTGATTCTGCAGTTTACAGAAACACCCCATATGTGGTCGTAAACTGCTGTGTCAGTACACGGCAGCGTGTAGAGGGAAAGAAGCACCATATGGATTGTGGAGAGAGATTTCACTGGGATAATTTTAAGTTGCCATGTCACATTTGAAGACACCCTTATGAATCCCTAGAGTAGAAATTACCAGAAAGTGACCCCATTTTGTAAACTACAGGATAGAAACATAGAAACATAGAAACATAGAATTTGTCGGCAGATAAGAACCATTTGGCCCATCTAGTCTGCCCAATATACTGAATACTATGAATAGCCCCTGGCTCTATCTTATATGAAGGATGGCCTTATGCCTATCCCATGCATGCTTAAACTCCTTAACTGTAGTTGCAGCTACCACTTCTGCAGGAAGGCTATTCCATGCGTCCACTACTCTCTCAGTAAAGTAATTCTTCCTGATGTTACTTTTAGACCTTTGCCCCTCTAATTTAAAACTATGTCCTCTTGTAGCAGTTTTTATTCTTTTAAATATTCTCTCCTCTTTTACCGTGATGCTTCCCTTTATGTATTTAAAAGTTTCTATCATATCCCCTCTGTCTCTTCTTACTTCCAAGCTATACATGTTAAGGTCCTTTAACCTTTCCTGGCAAGTTTTGTCCTGCAATCCATGTACTAGTTTAGTAGCTCTTCTCTGAACTCTCTCCAAAGTTTCAATATCCTTCTGCAGATATGGTCTCCAGTACTGCACACAATACTCCAAATGAGGTCTCACTAGTGCTCTGTAGAGTGGCACGAGCACCTCCCTCTTTCTACTGTTAATGCCTCTCCCTATACACCCAAGCATTCTGCTGGCATTACCTGCTGCTCTATGACATTGTCTGCCCACCTTTAGGTCGTCTGATATAATGACCCCTAAATCCCTTTCCTCAGATACTGAGGTTAGTACTGTATCACTGATTTTATATTCTGCTCTTGGGTTTTTACGCCCCAGGTGCATTATCTTGCACTTATCAACATTAAATTTTAGTTGCCAGATTTTTGACCATTCCTCTAGTTTTCCCAAATCCTTTTCCTTTTGGTGTATCCCTCCAGGAACATCAACCCTGTTACAAATCTTTGTGTCATCAGCAAAAGACACACCTTACCATTGAGGCCTTCTGCAATTTCGCTGATAAAGATATTAAACAATATGGGTCCCAGAACAGATCCCTGAGGTACCCCACTGGTAACAATACCATGGTCTGAATATACTCCATTGACTACAACCCTCTGTTTTCTGTCCTTCAGCCACTGCCTAATCCATTCAACAATATGTGAGCCCAAGCTCAAAGACTGCAGTTTATTGATAAGCCTTCTATGTGGGACAGTATCAAAAGCCTTACTAAAGTCCAGATAGGCAATGTCTACTGCACCTCCGCCATCTATTATTTTAGTCACCCAATCAAAAAAGTCAATAAGATTAGTTTGACATGATCTCCCTGAAGTAAACCCATGCTGTTTTTTATCAATCAACCCATGGGTTTTTAGATGTTCCACAATCCTCTCCTTGAGTATGGTTTCCATTAATTTCCCCACTATTGATGTCAGGCTTACCGGCCTATAGCTTGTCGTTTCTTATCTTATCAGCTCCTGGCATCTTCTGGCATTGTTTTTTCGGGGGGCAGCCGAACTGATGGATTGTCTCTTTTGTGCCCCCCTTTCCTAGTTTAAATGTTCCTTTGCAAAAACTTTGAACTGTTCACTGAGGACATTCGTTCCCTTGGGAGAGAGGTGCAAACCATCTTTCTTGTACAGTTCTTTTCCATTCCAGCTAGAGCCAACATGAGCCACAAAGCCAAATCCCTGGTTCAAACACCATTCACCGAGCCATACATTGAATTCCTTAATACGCAACTTAATACTGTGGGACAGTATCAAAAGCCTTACTAAAGTCCAGATAGGCAATGTTTACTGCACCTCCGCCATCTATTATTTTAGTCACCCAATCAAAAAAGTCAATAAGATTAGTTTGACATGATCTCCCTGAAGTAAACCCATGCTGTTTTTTATCAATCAACCCATGGGTTTTTAGATGTTCCACAATCCTCTCCTTGAGTATGGTTTCCATTAATTTCCCCACTATTGATGTCAGGCTTACCGGCCTATAGTTGCCCGATTCCTCTCTACTACCTTTCTTGTGAATTGGCACAACGTTTGCTAATTTCCAATCTTCTGGGATGACACCTGTTACCAGTGATTGGTTAAATAAATCTGTTAATGGTTCTGCTAGTACACTTTTAAGCTCTTTTAATAGCTTTGGGTGTATCCCCATCAGGCCCTGTGATTTATTTGTATTAATTTTAGACAGCCGACTTAGAACCTCTTCCTCTGTAAAGACACATGCATCAAAGGATTCATTAGTCTTCCTCCCTAACTGAGGTCCTTCTCCTTCATTTTCCTTTGTAAAAACTGAACAGAAGTATTCATTGAGGCAGTCAGCTAGTTCTTTATCCTCTTCCATATACCTTCCTTCTTTGTTTTTTAATTTGGTAATTCCTTGTTTTAATTTCCTTTTTCATTTATGTATCTGAAGAATGTCTTATCACCTTTTTTCACTGACTGAGCTAATTTCTCTTCTGCCTGAGCTTTAGAAGCTCTTATAACTTGCTTGGCCTCTCTCTGCCTCATCTTATAGATTTCCCGGTCATCCTCGTTTTGGGTGTTTTTATACTTACTAAATGCCATCTCTTTGTTTTTAATAATTTTGGCCACTTCTACTGAGTACCACAGTGGTCTCTTCCTTCTTTTGCTTTTACTGATCGAGCCTAATGCACTTTTCTGTTGCCTTCAGTAGTGCCACTTTTAAGTAGTTCCATTTCTCTTGGACTCCATTGAAATTGTTCCAGTCTGATAGGGACTCGTATACCACTGATCTCATTTTAGAAAAGTCTGTTTTCCGAAAATCTAAAACTTTTGTTTTGTGTGGAGTGACTGCAGTCACTGTACTTATAGTAAACCACACTGACTGGTGATCACTGGATCCTAAGCTTTCCCTACAGTAATATCAGATACCAAATTGCCATTTGTGAATACTCAAATCTAAAATGGTTGGTTCCTCAACTACTTGCTGTAGAGATAATCCCAGTAGGGGAATTTAGAATGTCTGTACTCCTGGCAGAACTAGCTATTTTGGTTTTCTCAGTTTATATCAGGAAGATTGAAGTCTCCGCATTATGACAACTTCCTTTCATTGTCATTTTAGCCATTTAGTCATTTTAGCCATTTCCTCAACTAGTAGATCATCCAATTCTTTGACTCTGGCTTGGTGGTCTGTATATGACACCTACACGAGTTACCTTATGATTACCAAGCTGCAACGTAACCCAAACTGACTCTAAATTGGTTTCGCTTGACTTGTATTAGATTAGATTTTATGCTATCTTTCACATAGGGCCACTCCACCCCTTTCTTGCCTTTCTGTCTTTCCTATATAGAGAGAACCCAGGTATTGTTATATCCCAGTTTTTATTTTATTGACTCACAAATGATTGAAACATTATAAAAAATATATAAAATTGTAATTAATTTAAAAAAAATTGAATACTGGTAAGAAATGGTTAGCGTCTTGCATGCGTTTTGATGCGCTCCACATTCTTCTTCTTTTTCTCTAAGATAGTATTACCCCTATGCACTTATCTAGCTATATTTTTATTGATCTTTTCTTTTCTTTTCTAGACTCATAATTATATAAGAGTGTAGGGGTACATGAATTAGCATCACATTATATGGAAAACACATAAAAAATGCACAAAAACGCATAAAAATCGCAATTGTGCCTTTAATGCACTTTCATTGCACCGCCATCTTTTTTTCATGTGTTATTCCCTCCATACTTGAATTAGCAACTCTACAATCTGGCTGGTTGTGTATGTTTAGTATCAGAAGCGATACAAAAAATGAGATACAAAAAAATGATATAGTGTTCCAACTTCTAATTGTATTCATCTCTGCATCATATTCAGATACAGGGGTATATTCAATTACAGGAGTACTCAGAATAAAGACTCGGAATGAAGACAGGGGTCAGAGGCCCCTGGTAAACAGCCTGACCTCGATGTCACGTCCGAGAAAGGCATCCGACCCGGTACTACAAAAACCCAAAGAGCTCCATTTCCGCATTTAGGCCGTTGGGAGTTAACGTTTCAAACTCAAAATGATGATCTTCTTACTTTTTCTAGGGCTATAAAGGTTAGTGTGGATGGATCTTGATTATGAATTTATTTATAGTGTTTGTATAGAGTGTTGTTCGACGCCCTTTCTAATGTTGTTGATATGTTCTGATATTCTTTTCTTGAACACTCGTTTGGTTCTGCTGATATATTGTTTATTGCAAGGGCATTGCAAGATATAAATGACGTCAGTTGAATTACATGTCAAATGGTCTTTGATATCCATATTGAAAGTGTTCTGTGTGGAGCGTACATTAGTAGTCTTCTTTGGGAATTTTGTTGATCTACAGTTATTACATGTTCCACATGTAAAAAATTATTTTAAATTTAACCAATTTTGTGTTTCTCATGTTCTGGCTCTTTTATATGAAGGGGTGACTTTTAAACCTAAATTTGATGCTTTTGTATAGGTGTTTTTTGGCAACGGAGTTAGTGTGGTGATATAACACCAATCCCAAGTCAAACATCTTAAAAAGAAAATAAAAACGAAAAAGGAAAAGCTGTAATGAACTGCACACTTACATTCTGCCAAGTGCGATACGGGCTTGCTGCAGGCCTCCGGCAGGTGCGTGTCGCTGCACCGAATGAGGTGTGGAGGACCAGTTTATAAAGTAGTGTGCAGTGCTCTTCCACCCCGGTGAAATGCATGTGGTGCACATGCCGGAAGGAGTACTTCCGGCCGGCAGAGCGCACATCAGAGACAGCACTTCTGGCTGGTGAAGCGCACATCAGCCACACAGAGCCTACACCTGGGGAGGCGCAGATGGCGTCACTTGGTTACTATGGCGCCTATATTACAAAGCAAAGCTGTGTGTGCAGGTGCGTCTAACTGCTCTAAAACGTCTACAAGTAACAATAAATGATGCTAGAATAAGTACCACTAAAGGAAGAATATATGGGGTAGGAAAATTAGTGTACTCGTCACAGACTTATAATCAGGGCTGCCATCAGAAATTTTGGGGCCCCTTACACGGCTCAAGGCCTGGGCCCCCCCCCTCCCAGACCCCACCCTCCACCCTTAAGGACCCACCCCCAATTTCATTATTTTTTTTACAACTACAAAGACAGTGAAAAGCGATACTCTAATTTTAGTAAGGAATTATGTTTTGAGTAAAAAAAATTGAAGCCTGCTACCACGACGAGGTAGACTCTTTTGAGCAGGACCCTACACCACCTCTAATCTGCCCTATCAATCTTCCCCTGGCACATTTAAGAATAAGCACATTAAAAACACAAGGTTTACTCTTTTACCTTTGTTATAGCTCCTCTAAACTCCTACAATACACAAGGTACTCTTTCAGATCCTCCATAACAGTGTCATCCACAGATCCCCCATAACAGTGTGCCATCCATAGATCCCCATAACCGTGTCATCCATAGATCCTCCATAACAGTGTCAGGCACAGATCCCCCATAACAGTGTCACCCACAGATCCCCCATAACAGTGTCATCCACAGATCCCCCATAACAGTGTCATCCACCGATCCTCTCCATAGATCCTCCATAACAGTGTCAGGCACAGATCCCCCATAATAGTGTCATCCACAGATCCCTCATAATAGTGTCATCCACAGATCCCCTATAACAGTGCCATCCACAGATCCCCCATAACATTGTCATCCACAGATCCCCCATAACAGTGTCATCCACAGATCCCCCATAACAGTGTCATCCACAGATCCCCCATAACAGTGTCATCCACAGATCCCCCATAACAGTGTCATCCACAGATCCCCCATAACAGTGTCATCCACAGATCCTCCCATAACAGTGTCATCCACAGATCCCCCATAACAGTGTGTCATCCACAGATCCCCCATAACAGTGACATCCACAGATCCCCCATAACAGTGTCATCCACAGATCCCCCATAACAGTGTCATCCACAGATCCCCCATAACAGTGCTAGTTTCACACTTTCGGCAGGATGGATCCGACAGGCTATTCACCCTGTCAAATCCGTCCTGACGCTATTTCACCGTGTCCCCAGACTGCCGCTCCGTCCCCATTGACTATAATGGGGGTGGGATTACAGCACCATGCGGCAGTGCATGGAGAGAGGGATGCCGGACTAAAAAGTCAGACATGTCATAGCTTTAGTCTGGTGTCCTCTTTCTGTGCCCTGTCGTGCTGCGCCTGTAACTCCACCCCCATTATAGTTTTTACTATTTGTACAATATTCGCATTATCATTTCAGGGGCAGGGCGCAGGGGCTCTCTGCAGTGGACAGAGGTCAGCCAGAAGGGATACCATGACCGGTCTGTGTGGGCTATACAGCCGAGCCCCATCTACAGCAAATCATGATGCCTTGACAAGACCTGTCTGGTATCCCTTCTGGCTGACCTCTGTCCACTGCAGAGAGCCTAGTAGCTTGGGCCAAAAGTTGGTTTTCACTATTAACTTTTTACATTTTACATTCACTCACACACAGCTGCGCTGCAAGATGAAGAAATTGGGCTGGGGCGAACTGTCTGGCGTCACGGCGTGGAAGGCGCAGGCCGCGGCTGAGAAAAAATCCAGCCTCAGAGTGGCCTGTGGAGGCGTCGCAGTGACGTCGGCGTCAGTACGTACCTGACGTCACCACAACGACGGGCCTCCTCCGCGCCGCACAGACAGAGCACCATGGCCCGCCCCTCCATTACACTTCAACTCCAGCCTCCAGCTGCCGGGCCCCTCCTTGATGTAACATAAGCTGGCTTGCTTGAATATACATACTGCGTGCGGGCCGGCCGTGCGCAAGTACCAGGAGTCATCAGTGTCACATGATCGGAGCTGATTATGTGACTCACATGATCAGCTCCGATCATGTGACACTGATGACTCCTGGTACTTGCGCACGGCCGGCCCGCTCGCAGTTTGTATACTAATTTGCGCACTGCCTCCTGCCCAAAAAAAAAATCGGGACCTGCCGGGCCCCCCTGGGGTCCGGGCCCCTTACTGGGGTATTGGCTGTACCCCCCTGATGGCGGCCCTGCTTATAATGATCATAGGATGATAGAACTTAAATCCCAAATATGTGTATTTTTGTTGTTGTTTCAGTTTTACATAATAAAGCATTTTTGAAAACAAAAATAATGTTTTTGTGTTTTCATTTTCTGAAAGCTACATTTCTTTTTTCTGCCAATCGTCTTGTGCAGGGGCTCTTTTTCTGCAGGAAGAGCTGACATTTTTATTGGTACAATTTTTGGGTACATATGGTTTTTGATCATTCAATATGACAATTTTTGGGGGCAAGGTGACAAAAAATGTATATTTATGCACAGTTTTTATTTTAATTTTTTTAACAGTCTTCAACTGACGTGGTAGATCATGTGATATTTTAATAGAGCAGGTTACGGACGTGGCGATACCTAATATGTATTTGAGTTTTACACAATAAAAGCATTTTTGAAAAAAAAATTATGTCTTAGCATCTACATTTTCTGAAGGCCATTATTTATTTTTTTTTGGGCGATTGTCTTATGTAGGGGATCATTTTTTGCAGGTTTTTATTTTTGTTTTACGGTGTGCACTAGAGATGAGGAAATCGAGAAACTCATGAAGTAGAATTCGATCCAAATTTTATGAATTATTTAATTTGGACCGAATCCGAATTTCCTCACGCTTCATGGTAATTTTCCTAAAATGGCTGCTGCACATGGAGTAAAGGAACTCTGGGAACAAGGGATTACCCACAATACCATGCTTGCAGCCATTTCGTAGCCAGCCAGCCCTGTGATGTCACAGCCCTATAAATAGCCTCAGCCATCTTGGATTCAGCCATTTTCCAGTCTACTTAGTGCAGGGAGAGACGTTAGCCGTCGCTAAGGACAGTACTAGAAACTAAAGAAATAATTTGACCTCTAAAACCTAACTTTTATTCTACTCATAAAATAGACAAGAGCCAACCAGTCTTATTCATCTACAGATGATTAAACTGGGTAAGTATGGTGCCAAAGTTAATAAAAAGATATAATATCATATGGGTAGTCAGATAGTGTATGTATATGAAACACTAGGGACCGCCAAGATGAATGGATGGTATTTGGAGGGTATGCAAGAGAAAAAGTACTGTCCCTGTCATTTCCCTTGCTGGAGCCTCCGCCAGGGGACGACCCCTAAAGGTGGAATCTCCCCATCCTCGTACCTCCCCTAGCTAGCCCTATTGAGACCTCAAAAAATCTGGGTTTTCCTCATATACCAGAGGCTGGGTTTCCCTCATACCTCAACGCGGTTCTCCCTCTGGGGTTCATCAGGGGGTTGTTAAGGGAAGAATTGTCTTGGGGCCTTAAGTAAACAATATGATACACAAAAAAAAAATATTAAAGAAATCTTTGATAACACAAAATGATAAACTCAATGATCAACATTATGTGATGTAGGCCTGTAGTGACAATATATTGAGGAGACTTTACATGTGAATCCTACAATGAGTGAATGGTACATACACCTGGAATAAAGACAGATAGCAAAGATAGTGTTGAACCTCTTAGTTATCCCAATCCTTCCAAATAATACTCCATTTAATAAGTGAGCCTCTTTGTCTATATAACACTTTCTCATAGCTTTTCACCTTCTTAACTAAATTTAGCCAGTGATTGCATTCTAAAGCAGAGGAGGAACACCATTCTCTGGCAATGAGAAGCCTTGGCAAAAACATCACTTTGGTCAGCAATTGGCGCTTGGGGGGCCGACAGTTAACTTCCGATAGATCACCAAGGACCCATATCCTTGGAGATAAAGGAATATTCACACCAATTCTCACGCAAAGATATAGTGTTAATATTATTGGCAACAGGCACCCAACCCCCCAGAGCTGTATTCAGAAAGAGATTTTATTAAATCAATTAAAATACAACAAAAAAAAACTTGGTGAGGGAACTATTCTAAATTATGAGGTAATTTGGTTAATAGAGCTGCAATATATACACAGTATTTTGCTAGATTCCCTAGAAAAACTTCCCAAAAGTACAGGTAAAACAGAGAAGTTGTAGATCATATACATAGTATAGATGGAAAAAATGGAACGTTCGCAACGTACTTCGCAACTAGACACTAAACAGAATTCCACACCAAGATACCCATTTTGTATTCAATTCATCCAATAATAAGATTGCTCCACCTGAATTATGGTGTTACATCCAGGTATCAATTGATAGGGCTTTAAAATAACCAAGTATCAGTTCATAGAACGACAATTCATAAGATGGCAATTTATAGACAAAAATATCGCTTCTAGGCACTATTCATGTTGGCATGGGGCTCATATATAGTTAAATCCGTGGATTTATAGTCATATCTGATGATCCGGAATTAGTTAGATGGTTAGTCTCGTTTATAGAGCAATGTTCATAATCATATGTATTGAATAGTTGTTAATCATTAATACTGGTTCTTCATACCCGATACCTCTTTTTATTGCACAGGGTACATAATACCATACTTCAAGAATGGCTTTCAGTTAAATTTTTCCATAGTATGGATGATCCCTGGTTGAGAGGTACGAATCCCACTGCCCCGTGCGAGCGTTCGGCTCCTTGTAGCTCGGGCTGCAGCTTGCTTGTATTCAGCGTCTCACGTGTTGCCTGGTATATCACATGGTGTCCCACATGTAAGATTAGCAAACCGGGCCTCCGATTCAGCGTGCTGTCTCGGTGTAGTTGTAGGTCTTGTGAGAGAGGTTTTAATTCTTAGATTATTGCTCCGTATCATACAAATGTCCTTTAGATTATTGTAGTTCTGCCATATGCGTTTTGGAGCAGCCTGCTCCTTCATCAGTGGCTAATTTACAGACTCCATGCATTAGCGCCTTTTATAGCCCTAATAGAGGTGGAACAACATTTTTTCTTTCTTTCATTCAGGTAGACAGAATAGGTGGACTGGATTGTAGAGAGATTAGCTTCAATAATCGCTCTATATAGCGTCAAGGAATTTATATCACTACCCAAATGTGTATAAGAGTAAAACACATGTAAGGTAGACATGAAGTTAAGTCAAAACAGATCACTAACGCAACTCAGATATGTCTTCTTTTGCTTTAGAATCTCTTGTCCTTCATATATTATTGTGTTAGTCCCTTGTTTTTATTTTATTGACTCACAAATGATTGAAACATTATAAAAAATATATAAAATTGTAATTAATTTAAAAAAAAATTGAATACTGGTAAGAAATGGTTGCGTCTTGCATGCGTTTTTGATGCGTCTCCACATTCTTCTTCTTTTTCTCTAAGATAGTATTACCCCCCATACTTATCTAGCTATATTTTTATTGATCTTTTTCTTTTCTTTTCTAGACTCATAATTATATAAGAGTGTAGGGGTACATGAATTAGCATCACATTATATGGAAAACACATAAAAAATGCACAAAAACGCATAAAAATCGCAATTGTGCCTTTAATGCACTTTCATTGCACCGCCATCTTTTTTTCATGTGTTATTCCCTCCATACTTGAATTAGCAACTCTACAATCTACAAAAAATTTATATAGTGTTCCAACTTCTAATTGTATTCATCTCTGGATCATATTCAGATACAGGGGTATATTCAATTACAGGAGTACTCAGAATAAAGACTCGGAATGAAGACAGGGGTCGGAGGCCCCTGGTAAACAGCCTGACCTTGATGTCACGTCCGAGAAAGGCATCCGACCCGTTACTACAAAAACCCAAAGAGCTCCATTTCCGCATTTAGGCCGTTGGGAGTTAACGTTTCAAACTCAAAATGATGATCTTCTTACTTTTTCTAGGGCTATAAAGGTAAGTGTGGATGGATCTTGATTATGAATTTCTTTATAGTGTTTGTATAGAGTGTTGTTCGACGCCCTTTCTAATGTTGTTGATATGTTCTGATATTCTTTTCTTGAACACTCGTTTGGTTCTACTGATATATTGTTTATTGCAAGGGCATTGCAAGATATAAATGACGTCTGTTGAATTACATGTCAAATGGTCTTTGATATCCATATTGAAAGTGTTCTGTGTGGAGCGTACATTAGTAGTCTTCTTTGGGAATTTTGTTGATCTACAGTTATTACATGTTCCACATGTAAAAAATTCTTTTAAATTTAACCAATTTTGTGTTTCTCATGTTCTGGCTCTTTTATATGATGGGGTGACTTTTAAACCTAAATTTGATGCTTTTGTATAGGTGTTTTTTGGCAACGGAGTTAGTGTGGTGATATAACACCAATCCCAAGTCAAACATCTTAAAAAGAAAATAAAAACGAAAAAGGAAAAGCTGTAATGAACTGCACACTTACATTCTGCCAAGTGCGTACTGGGCTTGCTGCAGGCCTCCGGCAGGTGCGTGTCGCTGCACCGAATGAGGTGTGGAGGACCAGTTTATAAAGTAGTGTGCAGTGCTCTTCCACCCGTCGGGAGAAGGCTCTTCCGGCCGGTGAAATGCATGTGGTGCGCACGCCGGAAGGAGTACTTCCGGCCGGCAGAGCGCACATCAGAGACAGCACTTCTGGCTGGTGAAGCGCACATCAGCCACACAGAGCCTACACCTGGGGAGGCGCAGATGGCGTCACTTGGTTACTATGGCGCCTATATTACAAAGCAAAGCTGTGTGTGCAGGTGCGTCTAACTGCTCTAAAACGTCTACAAGTAACAATAAATGATGCTAGAATAAGTACCACTAAAGGAAGAATATATGGGGTAGGAAAATTAGTGTACTCGTCACAGACTTATAAGGATCATAGAATGATAGAACATAAATCCCAAATATGTGTATTTTTGTTGTTGTTTCAGTTTTACATAATAAAGCATTTTTGAAAACAAAAATAATGTTTTTGTGTTTTAATTTTCTGAAAGGTACATTTCTTTTTTCTGCCAATCGTCTTGTGCAGGGGCTCTTTTTCTGCAGGAAGAGCTGACATTTTTATTGGTACAATTTTTGGGTACATATGGTTTTTGACCATTCAATATGACAATTTTTGGGGGCAAGGTGACAAAAAATGTATATTTATGCACAGTTTTTATTTTAATTTTTTTAACAGTCTTCAATTGACGTGGTAGATCATGTGATATTTTAATAGAGCAGGTTACGGTTGTGGCGATACCTAATATGTGTTTCAGTTTTACACAATAAAAGCATTTTTGAAAAAAAAATTATGTCTTAGCATCTACATTTTCTGAAGGCCATTATTTTTTTTTTTGGGCGATTGTCTTATGTAGGGGATCATTTTTTGCAGGTTTTTATTTTTGTTTTACGGTGTGCACTAGAGATGAGGAAATCGAGAAACTCATGAAGTAGAATTCGATCCAAATTTTATGAATTATTTAATTTGGACCGAATCCGAATTTCCTCACGCTTCATGGTAATTTTTCTAAAATGGCTGCTGCACATGGAACTTGGAGTAAAGGAACTCTGGGAACAAGGGATTACCCACAATACCATGCTTGCAGCCATTTCGTAGCCAGCCAGCCCTGTGATGTCACAGCCCTATAAATAGCCTCAGCCATCTTGGATTCAGCCATTTTCCAGTCTACTTAGTGCAGGGAGAGACGTTAGCCGTCGCTAAGGACAGTACTAGGAAAGATTTGAAAACTTATAGTTTGGTAAAAAGAAGTTCAGGGAAAGAGCATTAGAAGTGTAGGGAAAGGATAGGGAGGAATTATTTCACAGAATGAAGCAGAACAGGGTTCAATAGGGGAGTGTACAGCCTGGGTAATAGATACTATCCTATTACACCTTGCTGCACTCTGCTACCTCTGTAATTCCAGCAAACCGTGCTATTAGGATCTTATTAGCCCTTGTGCGGTGCAGTAATATATATGTTCTAAAGCCTTTTCTGTCATGTATTAGTAGGGGGGAAAAAGGGGGCTTATTAGCCATTGTGTGTTGAAGTGAGAAAATTATAGCCCTTTTTGGCATGAATTAGTGGCAAAAAAAAGAAAATTATTTGCCGTTCACGGCCGCAATTTATATGTTCTAAAGTCTTTTTTTTGCCTGTATTAGTGGTGAAAAAGAAAAAGGGCTCGTTAGCCGTTGTGTGGTGAAGTGAGAAAATGTAAGTCCTTTTTAGCATGTATTAGTGGCAAAAAAAGTATTATTTGACGTTCACAGACGCAGCTATATGTTCTAAAGCCTTTTTTTGGTGTGTATTAGTGGGGAAAAGGGTTTTTTAGCTGCTGTGTAGTAAAGTGAGAAAATTGCAGCCCATTTTGGCGTGTATTAGTGGCAAAAAAAAATCACGGCCGCAGTTATATGTTCTAAAGCCTTTTTTCTTGTTGTGTATTAGTGGGGAAAAAGAAAAAGGGCTTATTAGCCGTTGTGTGGTGGAGTGAGAAAATTCAAGCCCTTTTTGACGTGTATTAATTTCCATTTTATTTATTACTTGATCTAACAGTATGTCAGACAGAGAACTGACAGGCCATGCACAAGGGAGGGGAACAGGCCTAAATGTTTCTGGAGCAGGCACAGGTCGCATCAGAGTAAGGGGCCATAGCAGCAGGGGTCACTCCGAGAGGCCTGAGCTCCCAGTGTCAGCTAGCAGTCGTGTCTTGACCAGCAACCCAGCAGTTCTTGAATGGTTGACTCGATCTTCGACTTTGTCTCAAGTGATATAAGACACCCCCAGCCAAGAGTCGGTGGGTTCGTCAGACGCAACCCTTATTTGGCATGGCCTCACCTGTCCTCAACCTGCCTCTGTCCTTTTCTGTTCCCTCAGACAGAGAAGTACTATATGCTCTGGGCTCAGCTTCACTATACCGCTAGGACAAGCTATTAGAGGACAGTCAGCAGCTACTGTCCAGCCTAGATCCGGAGGAGACATCCACCGCTCCGGTAGGCAGGCAAGTAGTGATGAGGAGAGTAGCGTGAAGCTGGTGTTGGGAGTTGTTCAGTGACCGTTGAGGAGGACATCAGTAACGTGCAGACTCGATGATGATGTAGCCGATTGCAATTGGGAGTCGGGTGACGAAGGGGCTTCACCATCATCAGGAGAAGAGGGTGGCAGCTTGCTCGTGAGGCAGCAGTGGAGGCAGCAAGTCGGTAGCGTGGCCGAGAGTCAGCAGGGTGGCAGCAGTGTTAAGTAGGGAGCCTACCGGCCTGGAAAGTAGTGGTGTAGGGGTTCATGGAGTCACTGGCGGTAACAGTCAGTCAATGCGGAATGTTGGGGGTAAAATCATCTACTCGGCAGTGTGGCAGTTTCTTGAACTTGACAATTTGTCAAATCTGTGGGCAGAAGGTGAAGAGTGGCAAGGGTACCAGGCCAATGTTGGCACGATGGCCCTGCATCAACATATGCAGTGTCACCATAAAGTGGCCTGGGAGAACTGTGGCTCCAATGCGGCAGGCACCCAATTTCAGGCAGTCAAGGCTCCACCACCTCAGCCGGAGAAAGCTGCCTGTCCTTCCCTTCATATGCTGGTCCTTATGCTCCTGCTCCTCCTCCTCCTAGTCATTCATTCTGTCATCAACCAATCACCGAAGCAATTCCCAAGAGACAACAGTATGCATGCACTTATCCAATGGTGCAGAAGCTGAAGGGGCTTCTGACCAAGTTACTGATACTGCAGTCCCTCCCTTTCCAAGTGGTGGACTCTGCACCTTGTAGAGAACTGATGGCTTGGGCCGAGCCGAGGTGAAGAGTCCTAAGCCATCATTTCTTTGCCAAAAAGGCAGTACCTGGGCTGAACACATAAGTAAAACAGAAGGTGGGCCAGCCCTTGAGCCTGTCGGTGTTTGCCAAAGTGCACTGCAATGCCGATGTGTGGAGCTATAACTACGATCAAGGACAATATATGCCCTTTACGGCCCACTGGGTAAATGTGGTCCCTGCCCACCCAAACCAGCAACTTGGCCAGGTGACGCCGCTTCCACCTCCACATTCTCATGCCGTTGGTCCGGCAGCATACCACATGTGCAGGTCACGGCAGTGTCACCCTGTTCTGCACCAAGTTTGTCTGGGCAAACGGAATCACACCGTTGGTACTGGTCCAAAATGGGGACCTTTTTTTACACCCGCTGAGAGGGAGGACAAACTGAACTACTATAGAGACATCCAATGTAGTCAGTTGGCTGCTGCCTATCTGCACTATTGTCTAACCTCTTCCAGGGGTGGGGTGGCAGGAGCAGTACCAGCTCCATCAGCAGCAGCCTGAGTCTAGAGTCGCTGATGAGCAGCTTTCTTCACCCGCATAGTAAAGAAACTACTCACCAGAAGCTAGACATAGAACAGAATCTGAACCAGCAGGTGGTGGCATACTTGGAGTGCACCCTGCCAGCAGTCATTGAAGATCTGCTGGACTACTGGGAAGCCAAACTGGATTTTTGCCCGCCACTGGCCGAGTTTGCGGTGGAAAAGCTGTCCTGCCCGGCCAGTAGTGCGGCATCAGAGAGGGTGTTTAGTGCGGCATCAGAGAGGGTGTTTAGTGCGGCAGGGGCCATAGTTACCCCAAGAAGAACTTGCCTGTCCACCCAAAATGTGGAAAGACTGACCTTTGTCAAGATGAATTAGGCGTGAATCAGCCAGGATTTCCACCCACCAATGCTTGATGCATCAGATTAGATCATCCATGCCTCCTCACCCAAACCTTGACAAAAGAGACCGGTTTCTTCTGGCTACCTGCCTCAGCTACTATTCTGATGCTGCCATCCGCCTGATGCCACACATCTGATGCCAAGTGCTTCTTCTTACATCCACTATCGTCAGCGGGTACTGTTAGTGCCCCCCACCCCCCACTCTGTCACCTTGCCACTATTTGGTCTCCTGATGCTGCTGCTACCTCCACACTATGTCACCTTGCCACTCTGTGGTCTCCTAATGCTGATGCCACCTCCACACTATGTCATTTGGCCACTCTGTTTACTTCTCATGCTGTTTCCACCTTCCCTGCTTCATGACTGGGCCACTATTTTGCCTTTTTGGCCTGGTTGACATCATGATTTATTTGACCCTTCTTCTGATCTGTCAAAGGAAAGGGAAAATGAGACACACAATGGTTCCTGTCTGTGTAGCAGCTATAAGACCTGTATGGTTCCATCATAATTGGCTTATGATTTGGTAGCCAAAAGCAGGAGTGGGTAAAAACACAGAAGACTTGCAAATATTCCATTCAAGTTTCATCTCTGTTTTAGATCCACTCCTGTTTTTTTTTTGCATTAGCAATACTGATGGATTACTGACCAAATGCTGAGCGATGGTGAAAAATAAGTGTGCTCTTTCATGCCATAGTAGGATCTTGGGCCTCTGCACTGTTCTTTATACCTGAGGCTAACATAGATCTGTTAGGCTGAGTTCACACTTGAGTTATTTAGTCAGTTTTGGCCCTGTAACTGCCAAAAAAAGTTTGCAGTGATTCTAAGAGTAATGCTCACGGGATGAGAATCCATTTTGTATAAACATGTCCTCCATCTTGTTCATATGTGGAAAATAAATAACCCAGCTGGAAGGATGTAGGGAGTTTCCGTGTATATAGATTAGAAGTTTCTAGCTGCAAGGTCAAGAATCAAGATAGGGAGCCCTTGTTTCCTTATCAGAGTTTGGCATACAAGAGAGAGTTATGCTCCTTCTGAGTTTCGGGATGTACTACTGAAGAATGTCAGCTTTGAGATAAGATTCTTCAGAAACATTTTAATTATTAGAATTCTGTTAGTATGAAGCAGAAGTATTGCCTTTTATGAATAATGAACCCCGACAATTATAGAGGTGGGGGTTTTGCCCCAACAACGCCTGTCATCTGCGTGTCATACTGACTCACAATATGGTTTCACTACCACAGAAGACTCACTATGCGTGTTGCTGCAAGGCACAGTGTTGTACACCACTATACAGGCTCTCTGCAGCCAGGAAATAGCTGATATGTAATGTGATTCTCCACAGATTTATTTTGATCGAATTGAATCTTTACAAAAAATTTGGTGACCTCCCTAATCGAATTTTTGAGAAATTTTCTAATTTCTAGAGTTCACCTTAGGAGGTAAGTCATATAATATTTTTATATAGCAAGTCATTTCGGATGTGGAGATACCTAATATGTCTACTTTTTAAAAATGTATTTCAGTTTTACACTATAAAAGCATTTTTAGAGAAAAAAAAATCATGTTTTAGTGTCACCATGTTCTGAAAGCCATGTTTCTTTTATCATTTGGCTATTGTTCTATGTAGGAGCTCAGTTTTTGTAGAAAGAGATAATGGTTTGATTGGTACTATATTGGGGTACATATGTCTTTTTGATCGCTTGGAATTACACTTTTTGTGATGAATGGTGATAAAAAAAATTTGTTTTTATGGTGTTCACCTGAGGGTTAGGTTGGGCTGCAACGAGTACTCGACTAAATTGAGTAATTCGACACAAAAAAATCTTCGATGCAAATTTTTTGCATCGAGGACTCGTTTGTGTCACATGACCACAGAGCAGGAGTGAAGCGCTTGCTACTACTCCCACTCGGTGGTCTCCTCTGCTGTGCTTGAAATACTCACCTTCCCAGCAGGGGACCTCCGGCCACTCCTGCACTGCACTGACCTCCTGACGTATGCACGCCGGCCCGTGACCTGACTTCACACAGCACAGAAACATGGAGTGTCGGCGGCATCCCTGCTTGAAAGGTCAGTTGGTGAGACCGAGGGGGTGGGGGCACGACTAAGGCTGGGCGCTCGGAGTACACAGTGTCCTAGCAACCAATGACACTGTGCACTCCGGGTGTCAGTAGGAGCAGGGCAACAGAGACTGATGGCACAAGGGGGGATAGCTGATGGTGCAAGGGGGGACAGATGATGGCACAAGGGGGGGACATATGATGGCTCAAGGGGGACAGATGATGGCACAAGGGGGGACAGATGATGGCACAAGGGGACAGAGCTGATGGCACAAGGGGAGAGAGCTGATGGCACAAAGGGGAAGAGATGATGGCACAAGGGGGGAGAGATGATGGATCTGGGGTTAGGGAGAGCTGATGGCTCTGGGTGGGGAAGAGCTGATGGCTCTGGGGTGGGACAGATGATGGCACAATAGGGGACAGATGATGGCACAAGGAGGGGACAGATGATGGCACAAGGGGGAGAGCTGATGGCACAAGAGGAGAGAGCTGATGGCACAAAGGGGAAGAGATGATGGCACAAGGGGGGAGAGCTGATGGATCTGGGGTTGGGGAGAGCTGATGGCTCTGGGGTGGGGAAGAGCTGATAGCTCTGGGGTGGGACAGATGATGGCACAATGGGGGACAGATGATGGCACAAGGGGGGGCAGATGATGGCACAAGGGGGGGACAGATGATGGCACAAGGGGGGACAGATGATGACACAAGGGTAGAGAGCTTATGGCACAAGGGGAGAGAGCTGATGGCACAAGGGGGGAGAGATGATGGCACAAGGGGGGAGACCTGATGGATCTGGGATGGGGGAGAGCTGATGGCTCTGGGGTGGGGAAGAGCTGATGGCTCTGGGGTGGGGGAGAGCTGATGGCTCTGGGGTGGAGGACAGCTGATGGCTCTGGGGTGAGGAAGAGCTGAAGGCGTTGGGGAATGATAAAAGGGGGTCTGATGAGTTTTTATGAGGAGGAAAACAGTCTATTTATTTATTTTTTCTTATTAGAATACTCGATTATTCGTAAAAATAATCAGTACAATACTCGATTACTAAAATAATCGTTTACTGCGGCCCTAGGTTAGGCCTTGTGATATTTTTATAGAGCTAGTTGTTACGGAAAAAAAAAATTACGTTTTAGTGTCTTCATTTTCTAAAAGCTACATTTTAAATTTTTTGGGAGGATTGTCTTAGGTAGGGTCTCATTTTTAGTTGGAAGAGGTGACTGTTTGATTGGTACTATCTTGGGGTACATATGTCTTTTTGATCGCTCGGAATTACACTTTTTGTGATGTAAGGTGACTAAAAAATTGTGAGGATGCGGCAAGAAGCCATATTCCCTCACGTACATGTGCGTGAAAATGTGTGAAGGGGTTAAAAAAGCACTACCACAAACATTTGTATTCTTTAACCTGTTAGAAGGGTACATGATGTAAACTGGTAGTAAAGGCAATCTACTTACTAGTGACTGTATTTGGGAATTATAACCTCCCTTCTGATCCTCAGCTATGTTGTGACTGACACACTAACTCTCCAGATGACACAGGACAGGAAGTCAGTTACTTCTCTATTCATTCCTATAAGACTGACATTAAAGCTTCTATAGTAGTACCTAGAGAAAATGGTTACACACATAAGATGCTATGCTATTTGGAGCGTCAAAGTGTTGGTCACATAACATAGCTGAGGATCAGAAGGGAGAGGATAACTCACAACTTCACCACAGTTTACTGCAGTTTACATCATGTACCTTTTTAACAGGTTGGAGAAAATTTTTTTGTGGGAAAGCTTCCTTAAATCTGAACTATTTATGCTGCAGACCTCTTCTTCCCAGTTCACAGAAAGTTATTGTAATAGTCTACCATGTTACAGATGATGTGAAATTGCAGCACAGTAATTTTTTTTCTACATGCATGCTAACTCACATTACACCTTCCACTCCAGCCCCTGTTCACTTCTTCTAGTCTACAGGTAAGACCACAGGACGTGGCCGTGATGCAGTTATGGAATGCTTGTGGTTACAGCATACATAATCATGCGTTTAGGGTGCATTTTGTGCTCTCAATCATTTATGGACTGTTTGGATTGTTGTGAATTTTCATGGTTCTTTAGCATTTTGATTAACTTTAAATAGTGACACATGGGGTAAATTATTTTAAACATATACCCGCCCAGCAGCTACAAGCAGCAGGACATGTTTTACGTGTGGTCAACCATACGTAAATCAGGTGCAAACATCACAACTTTGAAAGTGTCAGATCAATCTCAGAAAACTATTTTCCCATTCATTTCTATTGGGAAATAAAATGCTGCTGTTCCTAACCGCATCATGACTGGGGGTACTTTCACACTAGCATCAAAGTTTTCCGTCATTGAGTTCCGTCCTCGGGGCTCAATAACGGAAAAAAACTGATCAGTTTTATCCTAATGCATTCTAAATGGAAAGCAATCCGTTCAGTTTGCATCAGTTTGTCTTCAGTTCAGCCCTTTTAAGTTTTTTGGACGCAGATAAAAGCGCAGCATGTTGTATTTTTATCTCCGTCCAAAAATGAGGAAACACTTGACGGAATGACTGACCCGCCATACTTTCCATTGAAATGTATTAAGGGCGGATCCGACATTGAAAATTGACGCATTAACGGATCCGTTTTTCCACTCTGTGCATGCGCAGACCTTTTAAAAATGGTAAAATAATAAATAACGGATCCGCTTTTTACGGGTGACAATGGAAAGACAGATCCGTTATTTCAATACAATTGTCAAATGGATCCGTTTGCAAATGAAATCCGTTTTCAAACGTTTTAACTGATCCGTCAGGCAGTTCCGTTGACGGAACTGCCTGACGGAATCCTTCAACGCAAGTGTGAAAGTACCCTTAACCGTGTGGTTGTACCCATGTACACTGCTTGATTTGCTGCTGAGTCTACTGTGATCACAGGACATTATTAGTGTGCAAGTTATACAAACATTGATAGCTGGTGATTCCCTATTGTAAGTAGTAGTTATGAATAAATAAGAATGGGTTCACATTAACGTTTGTAATTCCGTTATACTGTTCCATTATAACAGGGTTATAATGGAATATTACGGAATTTAAGAACGTAATACAAAACTAAACCTTTTAGAGGAATTCCGTTTTGCTTTGTCTTAATACATTTCTATGAGCACAAATTCTGTTCCATTATGTATGATGGGAAAAAAAAGCTGTCTACAGGATGTCACATCCCTTTAAAAGTGTTATCTTGTGCAGTCTCCATCATTTCACTGTGAGCTGAGCGCAGGGAGAGATTTGGCAGGCGCTAGGGAAAGTTTTTCAGAAAACTTTTAATTGTACAATATTGGATAGGGAGAATGGAGGGAAAGTGCAGGGACAGTTTTGGGAGATCGTAGGGAGGGTTTTTAGACACTGTAGAAAAAGCATAGAGAGAGCATAGGGAGACTGCAGGGACAGTGCAGGCTGAGTGTAATCACCATGTACATCATGTTTAAATGCTGCGCCGTTCATAATTAATCTATTCTGTTATATATTGGCTTACTATGCTACAGACTCATCATCAACAGGCGGTGATATAGGCACGTTTATCTAGTTCACCTTCTACGCCATTGATTCTTAATATGTTCTGTTATACATAGACTTACTACTATGCATCAGACTCAGTGTCAATAGGCGGTCTAATATATAGGCCCTTTTATATAGTTCACCTGCTGTGTCAAGAATACTTAATCTGTTCTGTTATACAAAGACTTATTGTGCCTCAGACTCAAAATCAACAGGCGGTCTAATATATAGGTGGGTTTATCTACTTCACCTGCTGTGCCTTTAATACTTAAAGGGGACGTAACCAGGACATACCCACAATTTTACACAGACAGCCCCCTGTTATGAGCAGGGCAAAGGCATTTTATGGAGTTCCGGTGATGTACCGGGCTCTCCATAAGGATTGCTAGGCAGAGGCTTTCGCACAGCAATGAGCCCAGTGACATCACTAGCTCAGATGGGTGGGCTTTAGCCCTGCCCATGACTTTAAAACGGCTAAGGCAGCACTAAAGCCAGTGAATCAGAGCTGTTGATGTCCCTGGTAACACTGCTGGGTGGAAGCCTCCACCTAGCAGTATGATATAATAAACAAAAAAGCCCTTGCCCTGCGCGATCCAGCATTTCATTCCCAGGTGTTGATATCACAGGGACTGCCTGGGTGAAATTCTTGGGCTGCCAGGGTGAAATTCCCTTTAATTTTTCTGTTATACATAAACTTACTGTTGTCAGACTCATTGTCAACAGGCGGTCTAATATATAGGCATGTTTATCTAGTTCACCTGCTGCGCCATTAATACTTCATCTGTTCTGTTATACATAGACTTACTGTGCATCAGACTCAGTGTCAATAGGTGGTCTGAAATATAGGCCGTTTATATAGTTTACCTGCTCTGCCATGAATACTTAATCTGTTGAATTAATCTCTTGAATCTGTTGCACGTTGAATCAATCGTGGTGTAGGGCACAGAGCAATCTAATTGAATAGTGTCCACATTGGGGTGTCCAAATTGATTAAGAGTAAGCCAATCCTATTAATCCCTGATTCACAAGTTGGGGGTGATACACCTGTCTCATTCTGTTTGTGGCGTGTCCACATTGATATTTAACTGCTTCTGTTAGCCAAATAGTTAGTATGATTTAGTGTTACAGAACAGTCTTATTTAACACCGTGTGGCCAGTGCGAATAAATTGATTCTTTGCACAGCAGTTGATCGACACGTTTTCTCATAAAAATAATTCTTTCATCTTAAAAATTATTCTTTTAGCAAAAACATTAATCTTGAAGCGAAAAAAAATGCAAAAGACTTATTAGGGCATAGTTACAGATGCAAGGAAGTGCTTTTTAACTGTAGCAACTTTAATTAGACCTATTGGAGGTCTGTTTCCCTTGCAAAGCTGTATAACCCACACCTGTCGGCGAAGGGTAGACACGAGCGATCCCTTCAGTGCAGCGTGTGCAGCCCCACACATGTAAAGGTATGACGGAACAGTTAGTGCTGAACGCCACTTGTCCTTCGAAGATGTTGGACGTGGACCACCTGGGAATAAATAACTTCTTATATTTAGGTTAAAACCAGATGTGCAGAACTTGGTGGACGGATCAAACATGGCAGCTGGATTATTGCCATAAGTGAGAAGTTTTGTTGGTTATCGGAATGAACCACACAAATCACTCCACCAACTTGACCCAAATTCATCGCTAATGCGATCTTTTAGCAAAAAAAAATTAGTCTGCGTCATTATTACAATCGTTTATGGTCCCAAATTCATAATTTCTTGCTAACATGTTCTGTTATTAAAAAATTATTCACTGCCAACCATACCAGATTTTAAATAAATTCTACGCCACTGTGCAGTGCAAATTTTTTCTTAAGCGATTGGGATCGATCCATAAGGTCCAGAATCCCTCCATACTATGAACTTAATGGTAATTTGTTTTCAACATTTATTTGGGTTAAAACCAGATGGGCCAAACTTGCCGGATGAATCAAACATGGCAGCTGGATTATTGCTATAAGGGAGGAGCCTTGTTTATCTGAATGAACCACACAAATCGCTCCACCAACTCAACGCAAATTCATAGTAGTTAATACGCTTTTTAGTCAGTGTTTGCTCAGTGTTTTGCATCACTATTTGTAAGCCAAAAGCAGGAGTGGGTGCAACACACATATGAGATGCAAATAATTTCATTAGATTTTATCTCTGTTGTAAACCCACTCCTGTTTTTTGCCTTACAATTACTGATCAAATACTGATGCAAAACACTGACAAAATACTGACCATCTGAAAGAACCTTTATGGATGCTCAATATACAGCATTGAAATGTAAACGGTGATGTTAACATAGCCTTACTGCCACTGCTGCTGCCCCCCTTTCCGCTCTATCATGGGGCCATTTTTGTCACTATGACTGTGCAAAATGGAGAATTAAAACTAAAATAGTATGTTTATTTTTTTTCAATAAAAACTATTTTCTCCGACTTTTGGGTCAATACAAATACATATTGAGCTATTAGCATCAGAATTATAGACCAGTCTTTACTCTTTACTCATACTGTTGATTACTTGTATGTCACTCTTCATACTTTTGCCTTACATACTAGTGTAAAAATATTCCCATCTGTGACATTGATGGCATGCAGTTAGGATATGCCATCAATGTTAGATAGGTGTAGGTCCCCTGTCTGTGACTTGCTCCAATTTTTACAGAAAGGGACCCCTGAAGTTAACATAGAACAGCCAAGTCACAATAGGAAAATCTATTTCTACACCTCTCAGTTATTAATGAGCATATGTAAATGCTACTATTCTTATGATTGACTAAGGACTAAGGATCTTAGGACCCCTTAGAAACCAGCCTTTAGCCTCTGCATGCCACTGTTTATGTTTTAACATATGTTTAACTACATTTCTTTGCATCCCCACATGTAATCTCTGACCCTCACAAAACTTTTTTCTTTGTTCTCCTCTTTTCTGCTTTTTGCACAATAGTCATTGCACAACATTCAAACCTTCAAAAGTAAGTTGATAACCGACATGGGAGAATTCCACCACACAGCCAGATGAGCAGCTTATACCTTCACCTACTGTATCTTTCCCTCTACCTTGTAGGTTGTGAGTAGTGTTGAGTAGTGAAGCAACTGAAGCAGAATTTGGTCTGAAGTTTTGGAAAACTTTGATTCTAAATGAATTCGAATTTCCTCATGTTTCGTGGTAATGAATACGTTTTTATTAACTGGCGGCTGCACGTGTATAAAAGTCAAAATAAGTGTAGAGGAAACAAGCCCGGGAATGCGAGATCACCCATAATGCCATGCAACCAGCCAATCTGCAGGTAGTCACCCCCCTGTGATGTCATAGCTAGACCGAGCACTATAGAATCCTGATCCCACACAGTCGCTACTACTTTCCTGTGAACTGAGCATATAGAGAGACACGACAAGACGCTCATGCACTAGGGACAGTGTTGCTACAAACTGTTGCCAGAGAGTGTAGGACAATATTGGACAGGGAGAGTGCAGGGAGATTACAGGGAGAGCACAGGTAGAGCAACACCTGGATTCATAGCTAATCCGTTCTGTTAGCTATAAAGTTACTGTGCGTCAGTGTTAGAGGCCACTGTTACCAGCAAATCTAATTTATCGCCATGTACATAACAGTGCAGTGCACCAAGAGTCATAGCAAATCGATTCTGTTAGCTGTAGAGTTACTGTGCCATCAGTAATACAGCCAGGTCTAATTTATCGCTGATTACATAAGTGTGCAGTGCATCCTCCCTTAGACATGCAACTATCAATGATGACAGTCGCGTGGATCAGGGAGAGGTCGGGGACGTGTGCAAGAGACAGGTAAGGGTGACACAAGTAATGAGCAAACATATGTAGATGACAATGTAGCCGATTGCACGTGGGAGCCAAATGAAGAGAGGGCATTGTCATCATTAAGGGATGAAGGTGTCAGCATTCCCGTGAGACAGCTGGGTGGAAGCATCTGGAGCAAAATGTGGGAAGGGTACGCTGTCTGCTACTTAGCAGACTATCTATGAGGAATGCACTGGCAGTGCATGGGTTCAAAAATGCAGCACCAAGTGGGCATCATGCAATGGTTAAGGAAAACTGCCATACGAAGCATTATGGGAATATTTCATACAGTGACTGTGGAACATTAGCGTGGCGCTATGCAGGATTCGTGGGCATGCAAACTTGAAGTCTCAAGCAACTGGCCCGAGTTTTCCATCGGCATGCTTTTCTGCCCGGCCAGTAGTGTGGCATCAGAGTGGGTGTTCAGTGCAGGGCACATAGTTACCCATAAGAGAACTCACTTCTCCTCCCAAAATGTTGAGAGCCTAACTTTCACAAAGATGAATACGGCATGGATCAACCATGATTTCTATACACCGGTGGCTAATGCAACAGAATAGATCATTCTGCCACTAATGATCACACTGTAGTGCGCTGTCACACCGGAATATTCTGTAAAATGGGCCGTTACTTCTGGGCACGTGCTGCTGCTGCCATCCACCTGCTGCCTCTACTGTCATTATTACAATCGGACTTCTTGGCCTACTGATATGTACATTTTACATTTTTTAAAGGATATGAAGAATATGCCTTAGGGTGGATGCACAACAGCGTTTCACTGATTTTCAGCCTTCTATCTAAACATTTCAGAGGACAGATGTCATTACAGTATATTGACATCCATTTGCTCCAATTTCATTTGAAATCCATTATTATGCTGGATTTGAAAACACTGCTTTTAAGCAGATTGGCTGGGTTATACCTGATTTATAGTGATATATGACAAATTAATTTGTAAAAAATTAATTTCTTCTCAAACTTCGGCAAAGCTGCCGAATCAAATTTTTCAAAACTTTCGCTCACCTCTGATTATAAGCTCTCACAGGCAGGGTCCTTTCCCCCTCAGTACCAGTCTGATACTAAGTTCATGCACATTGTACTTGTGTTGTTTTATATTATGTATGTGTACCCACTCTTTTATGTGCTGCACCATAGAGTTAATGGCACTTTCAAATAAATAAATAAATAATAATAATAAAAACCATTCATTCACAATCTATGGACACACATGAATGTTACCTTTGTTATAGGATGCTTTTCATGAGATTCACTGCTTTTGTATGTTAGAGAAAATGAAGTTACCGAAGGGCTTAATAATAAAAAATTACTTAAACAGAAGAAAAGGGATATGGCACTCAAACTCTGAAGTATCAAAATCACAAACTAGTTTAATACCGTTAAAAGATAAAACCTTATACATCAACTTAAAAATAGCAATATAAAACCAAATAAAGGAACAGCCACATTCAGAAAGCAATCTTCTATTCTTCCCAACTTGTCTATCTATAACTTCGTTGCAAAATATATATCGCATTCAATTTTCTGTATGCGATTTTATCGTCAGCGGTTTTTTCGCATGTGATATTTGCATGCGATTTTTACATATGCGATTTTTCGCATGCGATTTTGCATGCAGTTTTTCACATGCAAAAATTCTCTTCGCAACTGATGTCCTCGTTTTTTATTATTATATTCAGCTGGTATCACTGGAAGTATTCTTTGGAAGTATCCAGTGATACCAGCTGAATATAATAATAAAAAACGAGGACAGCAGTTGCAAAGAGAAATTTTTGCATGCGAAAAACCGCGATGCAAAATCGCATCGAGAAAAATCGCATATTAAAAATCGCATGTAAAATATCACATGCGTAAAAACCGCACAGCGATAAAAATCGCATACAGAAAATTGAATGCGATATATATTTTGCAACGAAGTTATAGATAGACAAGTTGGGAAGAATAGAAGATTGCTTTCTGAATGTGGCTGTTCCTTTATTTGGTTTTATATTGCTATTTTTAAGTTGATGTATAAGGTTTTATCTTTTATCGGTATTAAACTAGTTTGTGATTTTGATACTTCAGAGTTTGAGTGCCATATCCCTTTTCTTCTGTTTAAGTAATTTTTCATTATTTCTGATACATAGAAGCTGGTATCAACAGATATAGAGCACCAATTAGGTCTCTCTTTTATACTGGCAGAGCCACCTACTTCGAATAAAAAGTTTTTCTTAATAATAAAAATACTTTTCCATTAATCTAATCTTTTTTCCAGGAACTCATTCTGAAAAAAATTACAACATAATATAATTTGCTAAGAAACATAATTTGAGTGGGGCATTTTATAGACAATGCCATATGCATGAACTTACTTTGTCCAGGTGAAGGAGTCTTGAAGAAGTTAATGAAAAGGCCCATCAGAAATTAATATTGTTGGAAAATACTGCATGTACTTATATTTGCTTTAAACATCATGTTCTATTGACATTTTGCATCTCTTTTTATAAACATTTTCAATGAACCCAATGGCCCAGATTTACTAATTCTGTCTGATTTGTAGACAAGGTAAACCATCCTAAACATCCTAAATATATCATAGTAGATGGTGCTGGATAATAGTGTTGGGCGCGAATATTCGAATAGCGAATTTTAATCACAAATATCGCAACTTCGAGAATTCGCGAATATTTAGAGTATAGTGATATATAGTCGTATTTTTTGAATATTCAACTTTATTTTTCATCAGTAACCTCCCTTTTTGCTTGTGGGCCAATAAGAAGGCTGCAATGTCTTTGTCTGAGCATAGTAACATCCCTAGCAACCAACTGGAAAGTTGCCTACCTGTTTAGTATATTAGAACCTACCCACGGAACTTCGGGTTCGGGCGCTGGTATGAGGAGACGCTCCGCTACCCTCCCCGACAACAATACCCTCTGTTCACTGCCCAAAGGCTTTTTTATTCACACATAGTGTGGGACAAGCCGCAACAACATCCACCCTGCATGGAGAGGTACCTGCTATGCAGCAGGAAGAAACCAGGTGACGGTGAAGATCAGGCTGATCAGCCAGGCCACGCGGCCAAGATGGCAACCGAACATGAGGACGCGCCACACAGCGCTCTAACAAGCCAGTAGTTGGCCTCCTCACAGGTAGATATTTTCAGTCCTAATCTGCTCTCGGCTACTGATCTTAAGCACCTGGTGATTGAAGTGGCCAACCACCTAGCTCCAGACCTGAAAACCACGCTTTCAGCAAAGATACAAGCAGCCCTTACAGACTTATAAGAGGCATGTAACCAACAAGGTTACCGCATTGATGAGCTTGAATAGTGGACATCTTGCGTGGAAGAAGACCGGAGTGGCACACATGCAAAGATAACCAAGCTGCAACAGACGGTGAGTGATCTGAAAGATAAAGTTGCTCCCGCCACAGTAATGTTAGACTAGTGGGTCTGCTGGAGGGAATACGGGGGTTGGAGCTTAGACACATATGTGAGTCTGATCTCCCCAGAGAACTTGGGCTGTCTAATCCCTGTAAAGTAGAAAGGGTGCATGGGCTGGAATCACTACAAAGCCATCCATCAGGATACAAAGATTCTCCAGACCGATCTCAGAGAGGGAGACAGGTCATTATGAAGTATCTAGATCTCACCGACAAAGAGTACATAATACATGCTTACAGGGCCCGCAAAGAGCGATCTACCGGGGCCATAAGATTATGTTGTTCAATGACTACTCTGCCGCGGTCACCAAAAAAAAGAAGTGGGTTCAGTGAAATTTGCACATCCTTATTCCAATGGAAAATACGATTTCAACTACTTTATCCAGCAGTTCTATGGGTCAAATGTGCTGATGGCCTGTACGAGAATTTTGAATCTGCTTCAGATGCTGTAGCCTTTTTCACTCAAGATCCATATCTCTCGGACCGTGCCATCACTGCAGAGAAAGAGAGACAGGGATCAAATAACACATAACGCACCTCCCCTGAAGCGTCTCAAGATTAATCCCACCGAAGGAATGAGGACATCACCCCATCCTCCAATAGCCAAAGACGCCAACGAAAATGAAGGCTTCCAGAATACATTACAGAAGTGCCCTCAGCAAGCTACAACCCAAAGGACGTACTCCTTTGCTAAAAATAAACACAGAAGCAGAGAACATGGACTGTAGTATGTTACCAGAAAAAAGAGAAGTCCACGACAGAAAGTATTACTGCATATTTTATTTAAATTGAACGATAGTTAATGTTGTTCATATATTTTTCATATGAGAGTTTAGACCCTGTTGGGGTTGGGGTTTTCCTGCCGAGCATATTTGCATTTTCATGTACTAGAATAGCGGAAGAAAAAGCTCTTATGTTGTATAATGGTTAAATAATGGTTAAAATAATCACGTGGAACGTCAAAGGCCTGCATTCCCACAGAAATGCAATATGGTACTGAGTCATCTCAAACGCCTTGGGGCAGACATTGCGTTTCTGCAGGAAACTCTCCTATTGGAGGATGATTTTCAAAGAATGTCAAAGCTTTGGGTGGGAAAGGTGTATGGCTCCCCGGCGGTACAAGGTAAAGCAGGAGTGATCACTTTGGTACATAAAAAACTAGTGCACAAGATACAAGGACAGACTATAGATGACAAAGGCAGGGTGTTAGTGCTGACAATGAAGGATGCAGACAGAAGTATTAGCCTCTATAATGTACATTCCCCCAATGTAGCTCAAAAACGTTTCTTTGCTTCCCTGAGAGATTGAATCTTACAAGACGTAACAGCAGGTAAGATCATAGGAGGAGACTTAAATACTGCAGCGGTTGAAATAGAGGATTGTAGTCAGTTAGATAGGCCAAAGATGGACGCGCATGGGAGGAGTAGGATATTGTCTTCCTTTATGGATGATACTTCATTGGTTGATGTTTTGAGTATTTCCCACGCTGACGATTTACCCACTTTTCTCATACGCAAAACTCTTGGTCCAGAATTGATTACTGGCTAGAAAAGACAGAGCTATTGTCTATAATCCAGGAAGTATCTATTGAAAATTTGGTAATTTCAGACCATTCACCAGTGGTCCTAATGCTACTGGATGCAGAACCGAGAGGGTCAGAATATATATGGATAGAGTTGAGCAGACACCTGGAAGTTCAGGTTCGATGAGTTTGGCCGAACTTCACAAAAAAGTTTGGGTTCGGGATCTGAACTTAGCCTGAACTGGACCCCGAACCCAAACTATACTGAAGTCAATGGGGACCCGAACCTTTGGGCCCTAAAATGGCTGTAAAAAAGTCATGGAAAGGGCTAGAGGGCTGCAAAAGGCAGCAAAATGTGGGTAAGTGCCCTGCAAACAAATGTGGATGGGGAAATGACTTAAAATAAAATAAATAAAAATTAAAAATAAAAATCTTGTTATAGGAGGAGGAAATGGATGTGGAGTAGGAGGTTGAGGAGGTGTCAGGTGGGAATGCCATCAGTAGCGCGTCTACAAGCGTGCATTTGTAGTCAACATACCTGTCAACAATGTACAGCAGGGGTTTTTCAGCAGCAAAACGGGGTTCATATCACCCACCAATGGAACAGACGATTTTTAATAATGTAGGCCCCTGTCACCCAGGCAGAGGAGGGGTTTATTCACGGCAAAACGGGGTTCATGTCACCCACCAATGGAACAGGCAATTTTTAGAAATGTAGGCCCTGGCACCTGGGCAGAGGAGGGGTTAATTCACAGCAAAACAGGGTTAATGTCACCCACCAATGGAACAGTCGATTTTTAGAAATTTAGGTCCCTCTCACCTATGCAGAGCAGGGGTTTATTCACGGCAAAACAGGGTTCATGTCACCCACCAATGGAAAAGGCGATTTTTAGAAACGTAGGCCCCTGGCATCCAGGCAGAGGAGGGGTTAATTCACGGCAAAATGGGGTTAATGTCACCCACCAATGGAACAGGCGATTTTTAGAAATTTAGGTCCCTGTCACCTATGCAGAGCAGGGGTTTACTCACAGCAAAACGGGGTTCATGTCACCCACCAATGGAACAGGCAATTTTTAGAAATGTAGGCCCCTGGCACCCAGACATTGGAGGGGTTAATTTGCGGCAAAACGGGGTTAATGTCACCCACCAATGGAACAGGCGATTTTTAGAAATTTAGGTCCTTGTCACCTATGCAGGGCAGGGGTTTATTCATAGCAAAACGGGGTTCATGTCACCCACTAATGGAATAGGCGATTTTTAGAAATGTAGGCCCCTGGCACCTATGCAGATCAAGGGTTTGTACATGGCAAAAATGGTAATATTTCACCCAACAATTTAAAAGACGATTTTCCGCATTTTCTGTCACTGTCAACTATGCAGAGCAGGGGTTTGCACCCGGTAAAAATGATAATTTTGCACCCAACAATTTAAAAGAAGATTTTTCAAATTTTCAGTCCCTGTCACCTCTGCAGAGCAAGAGTTTGTACACGGCAAAAATGGTAATATTTCACCCAACAATTTAAATGAAGATTTTCCGCATTTTCGGTCACTTTCACCTATGCAGAGCAGGGGTTTGCACCCGGTAAAAATGGTAATTTTGTACCCAACAATTTAAAAGAAGATTTTTCAAATTTTTGGTCCCTGTCACCTAGGCAGAGCAAGGGTTTGTACACGGCAAAAATGGTAATATTTCACCCAACAATTTAAAAGAAGATTTTCTGCATTTTCGGTCATTGTCACCTATGCAGAGCAGGAGTTTGTACCTGGCAAAAATGGTAATTTTGCACGCAACAATTTAAAAGAAGATTTTTCAAATTTTCGGTCCCTGTCACCTATGCAGTGCACGGTTACTTGTCAGCAAAAAATTGGAATATGTCAACCCCTGAACTCCCAGATGGATTAACTATATTATTGTCCCCGGCACATATGCAGTGCAGGCCACAAAGGTAATTCCTGGCCTTAAAAAATATGATTTTTCCACCACCCATGAATAACATGGATTTATGTGGTATATTTTCGGGTGTAGGACCTCATTGTTCTCAACATCCTCTTCCACCCAGTCTTCAGCCACTGCCTTCTATGTCGGTCTACACACCGCAGAAAGCCGCAGCAGTTTGCACCTGTGTTTCGTTAGCAACAGAGACGTGCTGCGGTGGTCTTTCCATGTCCTCATACTTAAACCTAAGTGGTTGGGCATCCGTGCACTCAGTCTCTTCCTCTTCTGGGGCAGGGCTCTGGTTATGGCCCTGGGAAACCCTGCCAGCAGAGTCATCAAAAAGCATAACAGACTGATCCATGACTTGAGGATCAGATTGCTTGTCTGATTTGCAAGGGGTGAGGTGAAAGACTGATGGGCATAAGCTGCAGGTGCCACTCTGAGCTTTCAGCAGTAGGAGACAATGTTAAGGTACTGGAGGCACTGTCAGCCACCCAATCTACTAGAGCCTGTACTTGTTCTGGCCTCACCATTTGTAGAGCGGCATTTGGGCTTACCAAATAACGCTGCAGGTTCTGTCGCCTACTCACACCTGAGGAAGGTGTTTCACTTTGGACCTGTAGTTGGCGCTGAAAGGCCACATCCTCTTCCAGCAACAGGAGCTGCACCAACACCACCACAACCATGCCCAAGTCCCTTATTTGATATTCTCCTTATTATTTGCGTTCACTCACCAAACTAACAGATGGTTTATCTCCGGTGTCAATTTAACTGCCAGTAGTCAACAATTAAGTTCACTAACAGTAAGGCAGTGCCGTGTCATAAACAGAATAAACTTCTTTAGGTCACATAACAGTGTAATGGAGCAATTCAATACAATTACTTCACTATCACCAAAATTTTATTTTTCAAACCAACAATGTAAAAGCAGAAGTTAACTGTTTCATTTGACTGTCAGAAATGAAGCGTACACCACAATTGTGCTATCTACCACAAAACCTGTGTGTTTACAACCAAATATGTAAATGTGGAGTTCAAAAGGTTATCTAAAATGAGTGAAATACACGGTAGAGCTCAGATCTGCTATGTAGCACAAAACTAGTGTTTATTTCAACAACTACAGAAATGCAGTATGTCACTGCTAAATTGTAAAATAAGTTTTTGTGCGTTGTATGCTAAACTGCTCTGTGGAATAACAATACGGGTTTATTTCCCCCAAATACACAAATGCTGTATGTCACTGCTAAATTTTAAAATACGTTTTCGTGTGTTGTATGCAAAACTGCTCTGTGAAACAACAATACGGGTTTATCTACCCCAAATACAGGAATGCAGTATGTCAATGCTTAATTTTAAAATACGTTTCTGTGCGTTGTATGCAAAACTGCTCTGTAGAACAACAATGCGGGTTTATTTCCCCAAATACACAAATGCTGTATGTCACTGCAAAATTTTAAAATAGGATTTTCAGCGTTGTATGCAAACATGCTCTGTGTAACAACAGTACAGGTTTATTAACCCAACTACAGAAATGCAGTATGTTACCCCAAAAATTATAAAACAGGTTTTTCAGCGTTGTATGCAAACGTGCTCTGTGGCACAACAGTACGAATTTATTAACCCAACTACAGAAATGCAGTATGTCACCCCAAAAATTATAAAACTGGTTTTTCAGCGTTGTATGCAAACGTGCTCTGTGGTACGACAGTACAGGTTTATTACAGAAACTACAGAAATGCACTATGCCATAGTGTTTTTCAGCGTTGTATGCAAACGTGCTCTGTGGTACGACAGTACAGGTTTATTACAGAAACTACAGAAATGCACTAGGTAACCCCAAAATTATAAAATAGGTAAAGTAGGGGGACTTGACCTGCCAGAAAAAAGGAATTTTTCCTCCACTGAGCTACCAATAAATAATTAGACTGATGTCCCTGGCAAGCTGGCACACATGCAGGTCCCATCCAGTTCCAAGGACACTGCAGTTGCTAAAATGGCTGCCGACCCCCACCTCAGTAACAGATGGATTAAAAATTGTTTTGCAGCATCACTGGGCTCAGGGCTGGGTACAAATATGTAGCATAGCACCCTCAATAATTGCTGTAGTTTGAAAAATCAACACCACCAAGTTCAACAGATTTTTTCCCTAATCTGTCCCTCACAGAAGCGGCAGCATCCTATCCTTACACTGAGAAGAGCAGAGTGATGTGCAGCGCCATGTGACTACTCCAGCTTAAATAGAGGCTGGGTCACATGCTGCACTTAGCCAATCACAGCCATGCCAATAGGCATGGCTGTGATGGCTTCTTAGGGCAAAGTAGTGAAATGCTTGTTGATTGGCTCCTCTGCAGCCATTCAAAAAGTGGGAAGAAATGGCCGAACAACGAACCCAAACATTTACGTAAATGTTCGGGTTCAGGTCCGAGTGTGAAAAACCGTAATGTTCGGTGCGGCCCCAAACTTTACAGTTCGGGTTCGCTCAACCCTGTATATGGAAGTTCCTGTCCTTCCTAGTGAATGATGAAACCTTTGTTGAATTGATGAGGAGATGGAATATAGCACATTTAATCAGAAACATATGACAAATGTGTTACTTTTCTGGGAAGCAGGTAAGGCGGTGTTACGAGGCAGGTTGATTGCATATGTCAGAGGACTTAAAAAAGCCACTAAAGCCAATATATTCAAACTAGCCAGGAGGTCCAAAGACGGTATAGAGATTTCATACAAAACCAGAGGCCAAAAAACAAACTAAATTGGACAGAGGCCAGGAGAGATTATGAAATTTGGGCAATGAGAAGAGAGGGTTTTCACAAAGCTCAATAGGAACTAGATTTGCATAAATTCGGAAACAAAGCAGGAAGGCTATTGGCTAATTTGGCCAAAGGCTGCTACTAAAAAGCCCCGATAAGTCACCTATGCGGACAGGGGCAAAATCTAGTGTTGCAGCCTGCAGAAATTCTGAAAATATTTAGAAACTACTACTCCAATCTATATTGCAAGCCCATAGACCATAGGGAGGGAAAATTCAAAATTCCTAGATGGTCTAAACCTAACAAATATTTCTCTTGAAGATCTAGCCCTACACAATACACCCATTACATAAACAGAAATACAAAAGATGATCTTATAGTTACCTGGAACAAAGCACCAGGGCCTAATGGCTACTCTTCTACAAAGCTTTGAAAATGCAACTGTCGACCGTGTTAGCTGATATAGGAAATGCACTTTTAAATGGGGAGAAATTAACACCACAAATGAACATGGCACATATACGCATGCTCCCAAAATGGTGAAAACTAGCTGAGAACCCAGCATCGTACCGTCCGATCTCCCTCATTAACCATGATTTAAAGATCCTCTCCAAATGAATGGCCAATAGACTGGCTCGCGTTCTCCCGAGTCTGATCAGCCCAATACAAGTAGGCTTTGTAAGAGAGAGATCGCGATCATAAATATACGCAGAGTCCTAGCAGCTCTTGATAAAGTAGGCCAGAGGGGAGGGGGAGCAACGGCACTCTCCCTGGTCACCCTGGATGCTGAAAAAGCTTTCTACAACATACACTGGGAATGGCTAGGGAGGGTGCTGGACCAGATTGGGATAAGGAGCTTGTTCCGGATGTATTGATCTCAACTATACACGACCCCAATGGCCAGGATAGGCACGCAAGGCTTCTTGTCTGACTCTTTAGCCTTACATAGGGGAACCAGACTGGGTTGTCCCTTGTTCCCTCTCTTGTTCAACCTGGCTATAGAACCCCTGGTTCGCTTCTTGAACTCTAGCGGCCAATTTGAGGGCATTAAAATAGGAAATGTCAAACTGAAAGCAATTTTTTCTGCAGATGACATCCTATTATTTATGCAAAGACCAAAGGAAGAGCTACAGGAGGTTCTGAATATTATAGAAGACTTCTGAAAGTTATCTGGTTTCCGAATTAAGGGTACTTTCACACTAACGTCCTCGGGGCTCAATAATTGTAAAAAAACGGATCAGTTTTATCCTAATGCATTCTGAATAAAAAGCAATCCGTTCAGTTTGCATCAGTTTGTCTTCAGTTCAGTCCTTTCACGTTTTTTGGATGCAGATAAAAGCGCAGCATGTTGCATTTTTATCTCCGTCCAAAAATGCAGAAACACTTGACAGAATGACGGATCCGCCATTAATTTCCATTGACAATGTATTAAAGGCGGATTCGACATTGAATGTTGATGCATTAACGGATCCGTTCTTCATCTCTGCACATGCGCAGACCTTTAAAAATGGTAAAATAATAAAAAAACGGATCCGTTCTTAACGGATGACAGCGGAAAGACGGATCCGTCATTTAAATACAATTGTCAAGCGGATCTGCAAACGGATCCGTTTGCAAATGAAATCCGTTTTCAAATGTTTTAACAGATCCGTCGGGCAGTTCCGTCGATGGAACTGCCTGACGGAATCCTTCAATGCAAGTGTGAAAGTACCCTAATACTGCCAAATGTACTCTTCTGCAATTATAAAAGGGATCGGAGAGGTCGAGTCAGGAACAAACCGTATGCAACACACCAATAGTGAAAGGCCATATAACCTACCTGGGGATTAAAGTGGGAGATAAGACTCACTCCATGTACCAACTTAATTATATCCTACTGTTTCGCAAGATAGCGCAAGAACTGCGCAAGTGACATAACCTACCACTGTCTCTTCTGGAAAGAATACATATAATTAAAATGATAAGCTTCACCAGACTCCTATATCCCCTACAAACACTACCCTTACTGATTAAACATATGGATATAAACAGATTGCATAGTGAAATTGCACATTTAATATGGAAAGGCAGATGACCTAGAATAAGCATGACAAAATGTATGGCTCTCAAAATCAAGGGAGGCATGAACATACCTAACATACTGTAAGGGATTAGCTCTGGTCTCGGGGATCATTCACACACAGATTGTCGTCCACTGCAGCTTTAGGGACCAAACATTGCTTCATTGTCCCAGCATCAACATAAATAAATCAAAAACAAATGCCTGCCCGGCTGGGCTCTAACTAAACATATATAAATAAGGTCCTACCTCACTTATAGGGCACAGTTCATACCTGCAACTCAGTCCGGCTTTACTCAGCCAAATAATCCACCCAGGGAAGGTATCAGGCGTCACATAGCCTTGTGGCCCCTCAGCCCTCGTGACTGAGACCACCCAGAGCCTCCGCAGGACTCTGCTTTACAAACACACTCCTTCCCCCAGACTGACACCTTGGGAGGTGCTTTATTCCCAGCATGATTAGAGCAGGCCTCACCTGGGAATCCCTTCCTGCTAGGCAAAAACCTGCCCCGGACTGGGGAGGTGGATTGGGAGGTCCCATTGCCAAAACCTACCAACCCAATCCAAGTAAAATCCAGCCCTGAATAAATAAAGAAAATAGCTCCAGCAACTATGTTTGCTGAAGCCAGCATTGTTCTGGATTTCACCCACCTCAGCCAGTTGAGGAATCTGGGAGAGATATACCCCCCTTCCGGGACTTTATGGTTCACATCACCACATATCCCCCCCCCCCCCTGTTCAAACCTGTGGGGGTGATCACATATACAAACTGGATGCTCACGACAGGGCATCCGCACTTTCCTACCCTCTGACTCAACATTCCCTCTGGAAGATGTGGTCAGCGTCATAATTTTTCCTTTATTTTGCCACACCCAGGCTAGCAGAGATTGGGTTTCTATAAACACTACCTTTCTACCTAGCCTACAGGGTCTTTGGGCCTTCTCTGACTCCTCTCTACATGAGAACTTGGCCTTCTGGCCTGCTTCTTTTCCTGATTTCTTCTGTGGTCCACGACCTTTAACATCCACAATCTTCACAGCTGCGTTTTCCACGGGGAGCTCCCGCCTCCTCCTTTTGTTGAAGATATGGTTGGCCACTTGTAAACCACTCTTCAGCTGCTCTGAAGTCACCTGGTGTTCACATTCACTTTACTTTTTCATTTTATCGACAGATAGCATTCTACTCCCCGCAGGGGTCACATCCGTTTTGGCTTCAGTTTCAGAGACTTCTGCTTCTTCAGTGGCTCCTCCCACTTCGGCAGACTCTTCTTCAGCCTTATCTTTCGTCTTGGGAACATCCGAGGATTTCTCCCACTCCAACTCATCAGCCTTAGCTTCTTCAGCCTTTGAGTCTCTTTTGGAGTCTTCAGTCACTTTGATAGCCTTTTTCATCCTTCTCGGACACAGCATCACATACTTGCATTCTTAGCTCCTCCTCCTCCTCTTTCTCATCAAAGTTGGAGGCACTGGGGACATCAGGATCTTCACCAGACTCGTTGTCTTCTGGCAATCCCTCCAGAGGCTCACCTCGGTTATTGTTCCCCATTCGTTTAGGCTCTAGGACAGCCATCTCATAGTAGTGGACATCACCTGCATACTGGTCGTCTGTCTTCTGGTATTGCTTCCCCAGCAGACTTCTGGCTTTCTGGAAGGCATTGATGGCAGAGGGTACATCTTTCATGATCCAGTCCTGGCCACACACTGCCACGAGTCTCTGGGCTTCTGCATCCACCTCAGCACCATCAGCTGGTTCAGCAGATACATCTTCCATCTTCTTCTCTGCCTCGGCTGGCACCACAGTGCCACCACCTCCAGACCCATTCTTAACGGGCTCTGACTTCTTGGCATCTTTTTGAGGATCTTCCTCTTTAGGTATCTCATTTTCTTCCACCTGCTGCGCAGGAGCATGCTTAGGCCTCTCCAGCTCATAGACTTCATCTTTTGAGCTCCTGAGATCTTCCATCTCTGCTCTGAGTTGCTTGTTCAGCCTGTCCAATTCATCTCGCTCCTTAAGTCCTTTTTCAAGGGCTCTAGCCAAGGAGAGGGCCTTGGACTTATACTCCCGAGCATCAGCCTTCTCCTCAATACAGTAGTTGCCACGGGAGACGCCTTTGACATGTCACCTGTTTTTTCCTGGACAGACACTCCAGCCGCACCCTTTTGGACTCTGTACACTGTCGCAGGAAATGTAGGAACTCCTGAAAATTGCACCGCTCGCGTTCTCTTTATATTCCCGACGGTTTCCCTTGGCAACGGCATACCTTGGCTTGTCCTCTGCAAAGTGTCCATACAGCCATGAGGACCCTGTTTTCAGAGCCAGCTGCAGCTGCGACTCTAGAGACTCTCGCTCTGGATCAAATTTTTCCAGCTCACTTCCAGTGTCGCCAATTGCTATGGCAATTTCTTCTGCCTGCTGTATGCGCCACAAGCGCCAGGCGTACTCCTCCATAAGACCCATGGCAGCAGGAAAACTTTTCAGCAAACCCAGCTCACTTCAGAGACCACACCCGAAAAAAAAAAAAACTTCTCACCAGGACAGTCTCTTTCACAGGGTTTCTCCAATACAACAGAAAAAACAGCTTCCAGAAGCACCTGCTGTCTTGTCGTTGCCCCTAGCAACCGACTGTTGCCCTTCTCTCATGGACAACTTGCACGCATCCTCCACCATACAGTATGTAACAACACGGGGTCATTTAGCTCTACCAGATCGCCGTCTTATCACCTTAGACGGTTGGGACACATCAAGAAGCCACCACAGTGCTTACCCCCACACAGGGTTAGAGGGTCCTGGCTCCCAGTCTGGGAAAGGAGCAGGCTGTGTCAAGGCCTGTGGGAGCCAGGACCCTCTAACCCTGTGTGGGGGTAAGCACTGTGGTGTTTTTGGGGAGCTGGGTGGTAGACCCGGATCCCGCTAGAGAGGGAGTAAGTACTGTGTAGACAGACGGCTGAGGTTTATTTTTATGATTTCTTCGTACTGCTGTTATGACAATAAAGCTGTTCGTGGCCAGTTTGCACCTCAATCTACAGTGGTGGAGTGGCTTCTTGATGTGTGCCAACCGTCTAAGGTGATGAGACGGCGATCTGGAAGAGCCAAATGACCCCGTGTTGTTACAATACGAATGTATAATCAAGCGTGTTTGCTCAGACATATTATAGATTGGGTACGCCACACTAGTTTTCATTCAGACTATGTGCTAGAGGGTAACCTCTGCGCCCCCTGGGACCCTTGCACCTTGCTACACACGAACTTGAAAAAACTGCCAATGCACCTGCAAAACTCAATATTGTTTCGGCACGCTTAGGAAACACTTCCGCTTATGTCATAAAATGTCGAAACATTTACCGTTATGGGGACAACCAGAATTTGAGCAGGGCAGAAAAAGTGATTTGTTCAAAGAATGCAGATGAAAGAGGATTCTAACAGCTCAACAGTTGATGCACGAAACTGAGAATAGATGGCTAACGTGTCAGGAAGTTAGGGACAAATACCAGCTGAGCTCCTTTCAGACTATACAATACGACCCAAATCAAGAAATTCTTGACTGACAGACTAATTGATGTCTCAAGGGAAGTAAATAAAAACAGTTTCGACAAGATACTATTAAGGAAGACAGGTCCCCAGTCCATCTCTTTCTTATATTCCCAATTATGGGAGGTATTGGGTGATGGGTTGCCACAGCAGACATTTAGACCTTGGGTTCAGATATTGGAAGATGTGGAAGATGGAGAAACTGGGGAAAAGATTCTAAAAGGTTGGTGGGCTCTAAGGAATCCTATAATAAATGAAAAATGGAGGGACACTCATTTTAGGCTAATGCATAATGCCATCTATGCCTTCAATCTGCCATCAGCCGCCAGCAGACCTAACAGGCTCACCAGCTGCCCAAAATGCCTCACACCATACATAGATCTATAGTACGGTCTGTGGTCTTGCCCTCAAATCTATAGTTTGTTGCAACAAGTAGCTCAGACAATCAAAGATATCTGGTACTTTGTAGTACCACTAAACCCTATTATATATATCTATTCCACTACTGGGAAGAGACGGAAGACGGTGTCTCCTCAGAACAAAGGTTGCCAGCTCTTTTCCATGCAATTTGCATGGTAACCAAAAGAAGCATTCTGCAACATTGGCTGCAACCCTCGATTTCTTCTAGAGACAACATTCTACAAAACCTGAAAGGTTTATTGGCGTTGGAACGCAGGGAGACGGAGAGATGTAAAGAATGGAAGGGGGGCACGTTTTTTAAAAGATGGCGAGGTTTTCTGGTGCAAATTTTATCTGATTCAGAAATAGAAAGCATAATGAAACCCTTCACACTTACACAATGGTACTTAAAAGAACAATTGAAAGGCACGTTAGGCCGTTTAGCACAGCAATAATCATTCTAAACCAGTATGGAGAGGATGAATATATTGCACGTACAACCTTTGCTAATTCTAGATTGTCCATGGAAGATGCTAAGGTTTCAGAATGAAGAGAAAGACGGTCCAGCTTCACTGAAAAAATACTTGAGGCTTTATTTAAATCCAGTGCAGATAAAAACCAACATACAGCAATGCAAAAAATCGACCGGTTTCGGATCACTATAAGTGCGGACCCTTAGTCATGATGTGCATCAGTGAGAGGTGAAGTCGAGACTAAATAGCAAACCACCAAAAAACAGGTGATCGCAATCAGGTACAAGACACACCTCCTGATGACATCCTCCACAAGCAAAGTACATAGCAGTTACAACATGCCAAAAAACATAGAAAAATGAGATCAGCAAATTACAATAATAAAGAAAAGTTAAAACATTAGTAATGTAGAATGGTATCATGACGCCGGTTCAATCTTGATGGTATCCGTGAACCTAACTTGAAAATCCAAAAGCACTCACGATTGAGCAGCTTTTTCTTGTGATCACCGCCTCTGCTTGGTCTATTAACCCTTTCTACTCCTTGTACTGACATGCTGTCTGTATTGCCATCGTGAACCGCAGCAAAATGCAGACTTGCAGCAGAAACATTTTTTGTTCTGGCATGGGGTACATCAAAAATGTGACGACATATTCGAACTTTTAAGCTGTTTGATGTGCACCCCACATACTGTAAATTACACAAAGAACATGTTATGCAATATACCACATATGTGGTGTTACAATTGATATATTGCTGAACAGTATGAGTGGTGTGATTACTTGTGGACATAATAAGCGAGCCCATCTTCATATATGAGCAACATGTGCATTTTTTATGCCCACATTTAAAATTACCTGTATGTCTCAGCCATGTAGGCTGGGACACAGGTTTATCCAAGTATAGAGAGGGGCTCACCATATTTGCCACAGTAACAGCACGTCGGGCAACACATTTGACACCATCTTTTACAACATCCCCCCAAGTTTGTTCATATTTGAGAAGATGAGAATGCCTTTTAACAATATCACAAATTTGTGAAAATTCCCAGCTGTAACTCGTAGAAAAAGTAAGTTGCTTCTCTTTATGACCAAACTTGGGTGTTTTGTTGGGAAAAATTAAATCATCCCAAGACATAGTGGAGACCATATTTTTTGATCGGTTTAAGAGTCTACTGGAATAATTCCTAGCCAGGAGACGAGTGGTAACAGTCCTCATTTCTTCAGTATAGGTTTCACTAGAGGAACAATTACGCAGGGCACGGATGTATACACCCCTAGGAATATTATTGACGGTGTGTGCAGGATGACAGGATCCCGCATGCAGGATAGTATTTCCTACAGTTTCTTTTCTATACGTGCGACTCTGCACACAGCCATCCCCCACGTCTCCCACCAAGCACAGATCCAGAAATGATATTGAAGTTTTGTGAAAATTTAGAGAAAAATGTAAATTGCAATTATTGGCATTAAGAAAGGATCCAAATGATGGTACGGCCGCCACATCGCCCGACCAAACAAAGAGCAGGTCATCGATGTAGCGACCGTACCACCGGATGGATCCACTCCATGGGTTGGAATCAGAAAATAAAAAATGATGTTCCCACCATGCCATATAAATGTTTGCAAGCGATGGTGAGAAACGGGCCCCCATAGAGACTGCATTCCTCTGCATTGGAGGAAAAACCTCCCATTAAACATAAAATAATTGTGCTGCAAAAGAAATAATACCACTTTGCAGAGGAAATCTCTAAAAGGTAATGAAAAATTAGAATAAGGACCCAAAAACCAACCCAAAGAAATGATGGCAAGATCCTAGGGATATATGATAAATATCAAATTCGCTTTATTAAATAGTACAAAGTACAAAGGTGAGATCACTGGAAAGATCAGAGACTGTGGTCAGCACACGACTAGGGAGCGGGATTTAAACATAAATAGATACAGACTCAAACATAGTATCGTCCATGAGTGTGCATAGTACACCTAGTGTAGGAGACAGGGTATCAATAGGTCAATAAAAATCAGACAGTGCAGGTGACAAAAGACGTCAACCATGCAATAGTATGCTGTTAGGACCCAACCCCATAAACCATCACAAATAGCACACAAACCTGCAACAGCATATGACAAGACAGTATTAGGATGTGGATAATCGACACCATCACTCGGTCGGTCTGTACACACAGTGATGCCACTCGACGCGCGCTTCACCTCAAGCTTCGTCAGAGGCCCTGACGGCCTGTGAGGTGAAACGCGCTCAGGCAGTAGCTGTGGCAGAACGACCTGACCGGCTTATGGGTGATGTCAGTTTCCATTATCCACTATGCTTACTGTCTTGTCATATGCTGTTGCGGGGCTTGTGTGCTATTTGTGATGGCTTATGGGGTTGGGTCCTGGCAGTGTACTATTGCATGGTTGACGCTTTGTCACCTGCACTGTCTGATTTTAATGGACCTATTGACACCCTGTCTCCTACACTAGGTGTACTATGCACACTCATGGACGGTACTATGTTTGAGTCTGTATCTATTTATATGTTTAAATCCCGCTCCCTGGTCGTGTGCTGACCCACAGTCTCTGATCTTTCCAGTGGATCACCACCTTTTGTATTTTTTGTACTATTTAATAAAGCGAATTTGATATTTTATCATATATTTTGCTTCTGTATTTTGTGTAAGCACTGGTTAAGTGGTTGGTTTTGTAGATTAATACCAGTTGCAAATTATTAGTTATTCGACTAAGTTGGTGGTATTGTGTAGGTTCTAAGATCCTGGGGGATGGCCGTGTACAGAGAAGCAACATCAGCTGAAATCCAAGAAAAATCAGAAAACCACTGAAAGGAATGAAAAGCCTGTAGAACTTAAGCAGCGTCCTTCAGAAAACCAGGAATACACTGCACCAGTGGCTGCAGCATACTGTCCACCCAAGATGAAAGTTTCTCTGAAAATGACCCAATACCCGAAACTATGGGGCGCATGGGAGGGGGGAACCCCTCTTTGTGTATCTTGGGGAGGGAATGGAAAATGGGGACCACTGGATGAGAAACAAAAATATAATCAAATTGTTTTTGGTCCAAATATCCATTGTCCAGTCCCTTCTCCAAGATACCCCTCAAAAGGGTTTGAAAAGGAGCGGTAGGATCCTGTTCTAACCTGGTATAGGTGACGGAATCAGAGAGCATGAGCTCATTTTGTGCAGCATACACAGGTTTGTCCAGGATGACCACCGCTCCCCCCTTATCAGCCTTTCTCACAATTATATCGGACATCCTCTTTAAATCTCTTAACGCTCTGCGTTCACTGGCCGTAAGGTTATTCTTTCTGTCATTTACATCCCTGCTCTGAATCACCCTATCTAATTCAACCAGATCACGTTCTACATTATCCTGGAATTGATCAAGAGCGTGGGTACGTGACTGAATAGGATAAAAATCTTTGTTATAAGTCCGAAAGTTATTTGCAAAGTCAGTGCGCACCTGCCGCTCTGAATTAACCCCAGATGAAAAACACATGGTCTGCATAGAGGCAATGTGTGATAATTCATGGAAGGAAAGGGAAGAAATCAGAGCAGCGGGACAATTTGAATGTGTTATATCAACCTCTGCAGAATCTGTATCGACAATATCTATATTAGAGAAGTGTTTCTTAATGGTAAGATTACGTGCAAAACGGTTAACATCAAGTAGGGTACGATATACATCAAAATGCACAGTAGGAGAAAAAGATAAACCTTTGGAACGTACATTAATTTGCAATTGTGAAAAGACCTTGGCTGATAAATTTATGACTTGAATATTATCTAGGTCTTTCTGTGACGTGATGGATAACGACCTCCTCCTTGCATGCTTCCGCCCTGCGCGGCGTTTTTTGCCGGTCTCATAGCGACATTTTTGTTCGGATTAGTGTCATGTACAGTGTCCAAATGATCAACAGAAGATAACACATATGATTCTGGGGCAGAATCAGAGGATTCAGCTTCAGTGGAGCTAAAAGCCACTTTGTTGCCTTTGTTCTTTTTATAATGATGGTGTCGTTTCATAATAGAACGAGGTGTATGGGTACGCATATCAGACCAGTTATACACATTGTCAGACCTATAGTCTTGCAAATCGCGATTGTATTTCTCTTGCTTGATATGAATCAAACTATCCTCCATTGTTTTTAGGCTCTCTTGAAGTTTATGATCCAGTTCCATAAATGTCTCGGTATTAGCCAGAGGGGTTATCAATTCCTGTGTAGCCTTGATTTCATCACGCAAGGTAGATAAGGATTGTTCCTCATAGGAAACGATAAGTTCCATAAGTTTAAATGAACAGTTAGATAAAATTGATTGCCACTTGCAGGTGAAATCATCAGAGTAGACAGTGTTGTTTTTTTTCGTAGGCGCAAGCTGCGCGGTATCATTTGTTTATCCAGATACTTTTTTAAAGATGTTAGGTCCCACCAGGTTCTCATCTCCTTGGTGAGCAATTTTTCTAGGGATAACATTTGGATCTTCAAATTCAAAGTATCCTGCGTGTCTTTATTATCCACATCAAATATGGTTTTCATTTTTAGCAATCTATCTTGGCAATTATTGAGTACTGAGTTGGTATTATAAATCACTGCTGCACATAAAGGGATATATTCGCCTTGTAAGTCTCCTTGGGAGCACTGACCTGGTTCAGACAGACTTTAAAACAACGCTGTCACACAACAAATCCCAGAATGAAGAGAAAGAAGGTCCAGCTTCACTGTTGGTTTTTATCTGCATGGGATTTAAATAAAGCCTCAAGTATTTTTTCAGTGAAGCTGGACCGTCTTTCTCTTCATTCTGGGATTTGTTGTGTGTCGGGGTTCAGGGCGAGGTCCGGGCTCCTGGCTTCCTGTGGATGAGCGTGACACCCTTCAGCGTTGTTTTAAATGCTAAGGTTTTGGTTCGAGCAGGATGTTTATTAGGTTAATTAGGAAGAGGGGTAAGGGGAGGGGAGTTTGGGGGTGGGGAAAAGAAAAATAAGAGAATTAGAATTAAAAAACATACTCATGTACACTTGTATTTGCTGAAAGCTTTATTGGTTTTATTTTGTGAAATGTACAATATTACTAACTAGTGAATTCACTAAATGTGTTGATGAAAAGATCATATTGTCATCAAACAAGTTTGTATTCCCCCCCCAAAAAAAAGAACCTCCCCACAGCCATTTTTTACAGTTTTTACAGTTCTGAGAGAGACAGCAGTGTTATTGCTGTGCTCTCTGCTTTCCACTCATTACATTAGATAGTTAGATAGCTTATATATATAATACAGATAGTTAGTGGGAGATAGTGTAGGTTAGATTGTGATATAGTGTTCCATCAGGAGAAAGCGACCGAGTGGCACAATGACAGAGTACGGAGGTGGCTGATGCAGCAGCAGCATCATGAGATGGCCACCGAGTACTACAATGACAAAGTCTGTAGATGGCAGTGGTATGATGAGGCCACCGAGTGGCAAGGTGCATGATCTTGGTCTTCAATGAGATCTGGCTTCCAGAAGCTATTGACTTTCACTGCCTGTTTAGAGTTAAACAATGAAGAAATGTTCATTCTGTTATGCTCCTAGGGCTCTGAGGGGACCATCAGGGGCATAATTTTGTTCACTAACCATGATTATGCAGTTGGCTGTGATACAAGGCTCCTTTTGGGGTTCTGAGCACAACAATAACTTCTGTGATTTTTAGGCCATTTCAACTAGGATGTTACTTATGTCGACAACAGAGGAAGGTTTAAAAAGGTGTGTTTTAATAGCTAAACAGTTTTATAATGGGGAAGGGGAGCATGATAATATGAGATAGTAAGTATTAAAAGATAGGGACAGCTCGAGAAAAGCCCTGAAGCTATGGAGGGAAGTGGTTCAAAAAAAAAAGAAGAAGAATTGTGAAGGTGTCCAATAGTCCAAATTAAGAAGTGGATTTATCCTACAAAGAGTTATCTGATTATTTAAAATACTTAAACATTGATCCACTGATCAATAGGGTTCTGGAAGAATCTTTCCCTTTTAGGATCCTTCACTTTCGGTTTAGTTTTAATTCTTCAGAATAAACAAGGGTTCACTTCAATTTTTTTTTTTTTTTTTAATTTTTCAATTTTCCTCTTGCATTTTTTTTCAACCACATGAACTACATAACTATCACTTGTTTGTTCCTAAAAAATTTCTCCAGAACGATGATTTGAAAACTGACTCATCTATTCGCAAATAAGTGAACTGGGAATTTTATCTAATAATTATTTTGTAAAGGTCTGTACTGTAGCTTCATAGAATTTTTAACCAGATTATTACACCAGACTACAGCACTCATTTGAAGCATGTAATTCAGAGAAAGAAACAATGTACCTTGGATAACTTTATTATTCTTAGTTTATTTCCTCTGTAACTTTTTTTTTTAATGAATTTCCATAAAGGATCCTATTTTGTCTATATTATTTCTCATTCAGTCGATTTACCTCTTTCTTCCCTTCCAGTTGTATGATCACATCATTGTGATATTATATTCATTTAATTAAATATTATATAATTTAATCTGAGGGCACTTAAATGTATTAGCTGAGAAGGTAGAGTTCACTTTGACAAGGTTCTTCCGTTTAATTAAAACCAGGCACTTTTTATTATAGTCATATTCATGTTCCACTCATCATTGTAAGGTAAGAGATGAAGTTTCCATCGCATTGTTGGAGCTGCTATTTTGAGTTAATTTCAGCACTGTGTAGGCGTTTTTTTTGCTTGAATGTATGTGGATTTGGTGTTCTTTGACATTTAAGTACAATTAATTCACAGGTGACTTGGCAAGAACTAAATGTGTGAAACTAGAACATGTCTTTAATATTTTAATTAATGCTCCTTTTGTTCATTCTCATGTACTTGTATATGCACGTTTTAAAGGTTTTCCGTTTGCTTCTGGTGCTAAATGGAAAGTTTATTCCACTCGTGAATAAGGTTTATTTTTACATTGTATTTCTAAAAGTGAGTCATTTAGCTCAGGCAACCATTCTTATATGATACCACTTGTTTTCACAATGTATTAAAGGTCTCTGTGACTCTCTGACATACACTAAATAGTGCTTGTTGGGTACTCATTATGTTTTTGTTTTTTTGTAAACTTGCTCAGTTGCCAAAGTCAATACACTTTACAAACAAGTTAACTAAAAATAAGTATTTGTCAGTCAATAAGATGCAGCTTGGTTAGATGGTTAGATTGGGTTTAGCTATGATTCCATCACTCAATGGTCAGGCCAACTTAATGATTAAGTACAAGAGTGTGTAATAACTGCATGGAGAACTGACGCATTAGTAAATTCTGAAGAGCTTTATAACCTTCTACTCATTTTGTCAGTTCAGCAGTCCTCTTTCTCTACTCATTGGCTTACGGGTAGAGATGAGCGAACTTTAAAAAAAAGTCCGGTGTTCGGCATTCAGGTTGTGGTAAGTCGCGCATCCCGTTATGGATTCCACTATAGCGGCATATGGAATCCATAAGGGGCGGCTGCCACCAACCCGAACTGTTGAACAGCCGAAAGACCTGGGGTGACGTCACTGTCATATGATCAGTGCAGGGGGCATGGCTCAGCACGGGATCAAATACAGTGCGAACCGCCATAGACTTCAATAGACAGGCGAATTTTAAAAACCAAAGGGACTCCTTCTGGTCACAATAGTGATGGAAAAGTTGTTTCAAGGGGACTAACACCTGGACTGTGGCATGCTGGAGGGGATCCATGGCAAAACTCCCATGGAAAAATACCTAGTTGACGCAGAGTGTGGTAGTTGTAATCGTAATGCGATTAATACAGGTTATATTAATCGCATTGCGAATTCAACTTAGAGTTGGGTTCCTAATGGTTGTATTGCTAGAAATTCTAGCAATATAACCTGTATTAATCGCATTGGGATTACAACTTAGATTTGTTCCTAATGGTTGTATTGCTAGTATATAACGAAGATTGAGAATATAGCGCTATATTCTCAATCTTCGTTATATTCTAGCAATACAACCATTAGAACCAGCTCTAAGTTGAATTCGCAATGCGATTAATATAACCTGTATTAATCGCATTGCGACTACAACTTAGAGCTGAGTTCCTAATGGTTGATTTGTATTGCTAGAATATAACGAAGATTGAGAATATAGTGCTATATTCGCAATCTTCGTTATATTCTAGCAATACAACCATTAGGAACAGATCTAAGTTGTAATCCCAATGCGATTAATACAGGCTATATTAATCACATTGCGATTACAACTACTAACACTGCACATCTAAGATGGATGCCGTCCTTGCTTTTTGATAGGAGGTGGGAGGGTCTGGGAGGGAGACTGATGTACTAGCCCTAAAAGGGCTTTTTGGGGTGCTGTCAGGACGCTGTCCTTACAGCAGAGATCTGATGAGTCTTTCAGGACTGGAGTGGACACTGAATACACTAGCCTAGCTATCGATTTCCCTATTAAATCAGCAGCAACCACACTCTCCCTCCTCTCACTAAGACTGCAGCTTCCGAATGAATCTAAAATGGATGCTGTCCAGGAGATGGGAGGGTCTGGGAGGGAGGGTATGCTAATTGGCTGGAATGTGTCTGTTGACTGTGAGGTACAGGGTTAAAGTTTACTCAATTATAGGGGGTGGACCTAACATCGCATATGTTCGCCCGCCGCGACGAACGCGCACAAGCTATGTTCGTCTGGAACTATTTGCCGGTGAATAGTTTGGGACATCTTATTTGCTAATTCAACTTAGAGATGGGTTCCTAATGGTTGTATTGCTAGAATATAATGAAGATTGAGAATTTAGCGCTATATTCTCAATCTTAGTTATATAATTCTAGCAATACAACAACCATTAGGAACTCAGATCTAAGTTGAATTCTCAATGCGATTAATATAACCTGCATTAATCCCAATGCGAATTCAACTTAGAGCTGAGTTCCTAATGGTTGTTGTATTGCTAGAATATACGTTATATTCTAGCAATACAACCATTAGGAACTCAGCTCTAAGTTGTAATCGCAATGCGAATAATACTTACAATTATTAATCGCTTTGCGAATCCATTTGATGCCTCTATTTGATTGTATATGACGGTTGACTATGACTACCACCAACGTTCTGCTGCCTCCAAAGCAAGATATCTGAACCAACCAGGGGCCATTTGGGCGTTTTTGATAAAAAACGCATCAAAACGCATCTGCGTTTTTATAATTTTCATTTTTAGTTTATTTTTGTGTATTTTGCCACATTTGGTTGCATATTTACATTTGGTATAGGCAAATATGGTAGTCTAGATCATGTGTCTATACCAAAACCTAGGATCATTGTTTGACAGCATATTTTCTAAGCCATGTAGCTGAATATAGATTTGGGCAGAGTAATGATCTAGACTACCATATTTGCCTACACCAAATGTAAATATGCAACCAAATGTGGCAAAATACACAAAAAACTAAAATAAAAAATGAAAAAATTATAAAAACGCAGATGCGTTTTTGATGCGTTTTCTATCAAAAACGCCCAAATGGCCCTGGGGGTTCAGATATCTTGCTTCGGAGGCAGCAGAACGTTGGTGGTAGTCATAGTTAACCATCATATACAATCAAATAGAGGCATCAAATGGATACGCAAAGCGATTAATAATTGTAAGTATTATTCGCATTGTGATTACAACTTAGAGCTGAGTTCTAATGGTTGTATTGCTAGAATATAACGTATATTCTAGCAATACAACAACCATTAGGAACTCAGCTCTAAGTTGAATTCGCAATGCGATTAATGCAGGTTATATTAATCGCATTGAGAATTCAACTTAGATCTGAGTTCCTAATGGTTGTTTTATTGCTAGAATATAACGAAGATTGAGAATATAGTGCTATATTCGTTATCTTCGTTATATTCTAGCAATACAACCGTTAGGAACTCAGATCTAAGTTGTAATCGCAATGCGAATAATACAGGTCATATTAATCGCATTGCGATTTACAATTACTAACACTGCAGCTTCAGAATGAATCTAAGATGGATGCTGTCCTTGCGTTTAGATAGGAGGTGGGAGGGTCTGGGAGGGAGGGTATGCTGATTGGCTGGAATGTGTCTGCTGACTGTGAGGTACAGGGTCAAAGTTTGCTCAATAATAAAGTATAGGGGGTCATGTAGCGCCGCACGTCACACTGCTCTGATTAGTGTAGGGAGAGGACGCAGCTTCTGTGTGGGCGAAATTAGGCAGGGAAAAGTCAGCAAAAACACCTAATGAAGTTATCGATCTACAGCTGTGAATCATTCAACTTCTGCTAGTTAATTGCTCACTGGTTTTTAGGCTGCACGGAGCGTTTTTCTGTCACTTTTTTCTGGGGTGATTGGTGGCCATTTTGTGTCTTGTGGTGCACCAGCACAAGCTACCACCAAGTCCATCAATCCATCAATACTAGTTTTTTTTGCTATATCCTACATCAGGGGCTTGGCTGTGCTTATTGTCACCCCTAGTAACTCAGGATAGAAATTTCTATATTTTATTAAGGTTAAATTCAATTGCCAAAATAGCAACCCCCTAAATCTGGTATTCCAGCTGTGGCTAGCCAAGTGTAATACTGTCTGCTGTCTGGCAAAGGATAGATTTTTTTCTGTGGTGAAATTCAATTGCCAAAATAGCAATCCCCTGAATCTGGTGTCCCAGCAGTGGCTGGCAAAGTTTAATAGTGTCCGACAAAGGATAGATAATTTTCTGGGGTGAAATTCAATTGCCAAAATAGCAATACCGTAAATCTGGTGTTCCAGCTGTGACTGGACAAATTTCATAGAGTCCGTCATAGGATATATTATTTTCTGGGGTGAAATACAGTTGCAAAAATAGACATACTGTAAAACTGATGTTCCAGCTGTGGCTGGACAAGTTTAATAGTGTCCGGCAAAGGATATATTTTTTTCTGGGGTGAAATTCAATTGCCAAAATAGCAATACCATAAATCAGTGGTTTCTGCTGTGGCTGGCCAAGTATAATAGTGTCCGTCACAGAATAGATTTTGTTCTGGAGTCAAATTTAATTGCCAAAATAGCAATACTCTGAATCTGGTGTTCAGACTGTGACTGGACAATTTCCCTAGTGTCCATCAAAGGATATATTACAAACCGGATTCCAAAAAAGTTGGGACACTAAACAAATTGTGAATAAAAACTGAATGCAATGATGTGGAGATGGCAAATGTCAATATTTTATTTGTAATAGAACGTAGATGACAGATCAAACGTTTAATCCAAGTAAATGTATCATTTTAAAGGAAAAATCTGTTGATTTAAAATTTCACGGTGTCAACAAATTCCCAAGAAGTTGGGACAAGTAGCAATAAGAGGCTGGAAAAAGTAAATTTGAGCATAATGAAGAGCTGGAAGACCAATTAACACTAATTAGGTCAATTGGCAACATGATTGGGTATAAAAAGAGCTTCTCAGAGTGGCAGTGTCTCTCAGAAGCCAAGATGGGTAGAGGATCACCAATTCCCACAATGTTGCGCAGAAAGACAGTGGAGCAATATCAGAAAGGTGTTACCCAGCGAAAAAAATTGCAAAGACTTTGCATCTATCATCATCAACTGTGCATAACATCATCCGAAGATTCAGAGAATCTGGAACAAGGCAGTAAAACCATACTGGATGCCCGTGATCTCCGGGCCCTTAAACGACATTGCACCACAAACAGGAATGCTACTGTAAAAGAAATCACAGAATGGGCTCAGGAATACTTCCAGAAACCATTGTCAGTGAATACAATCCACCGTGCAATCCGCCGTTGCCAGCTGAAACTCTACAGTGCAAAGAAGAAGCCATTTCTAAGCAAGATCCACAAGCTCAGGCATTTTCACTGGGCCAGGGATCATTTAAAATGGAGTGTGGCAAAATGGAAGACTGTTCTGTGGTCAGACGAGTCACGATTCGAAGTTCTTTTTGGAAATCTGGGACGCCATGTCATCCGGACCAAAGAGGACAAGGACAACCCAAGTTGTTATCAACGCTCAGTTCAGAAGCCTGCATCTCTGATGGTATGGGGTTGCATGAGTGCGTGTGGCATGGGCAGCTTGCATGTCTGGAAAGGCACCATCAATGCAGAAAAATATATTCAGGTTCTAGAACAACATATGCTCCCATCCAGACGTCATCTCTTTCAGGGAAGACCCTGCATTTTTCAACAAGATAATGCCAGACCACATTCTGCATCAATCACAACATCAAGGCTGCGTAGGAGAAGGATCCGGGTACTGAAATGGCCAGTCTGCAGTCCAGATCTTTCACCTATAGAGAACATTTGGTGCATCATAAAGAGGAAGGTGCAACAAAGAAGGCCCAAGACGATTGAACAGTTAGAGGCCTGTATTAGACAAGAATGGGAGAGCATTCCTATTTCTAAACTTGAGAAACTGGTCTCCTTGGTCCCCAGACTTCTGTTGAGTGTTGTAAGAAGAAGGGGAGATGCCACACAGTGGTGAAAATGGCCTTGTCCCAACTTTTTGGGGATTTGTTGACACCATGAAATTCTGAATCAACATATTTTCCCCTTAAAATGGTACATTTTCTCAGTTTAAACTTTTGTTCCGTGATTTATGTTCTATTCTGAATAAAATATTAGAAGTTGGCACCTCCACATCACTGCATTCAGTTTTCATTCACGATTTGTATAGTGTCCCAACTTTTTTGGAATCCGGTTTGTATTTTCTGGGGTGAAGTTGAATTGCCAAAATAGCAATACCCTGAATCTGGTGGTCCAGCTGTTGCAGTCCTAGTTTAAATCTGTCCGTAAAAGGGTATTTTTTTTTCTGGTATGAAATTCAATTGCCAAAATAATAATACCATAAATCAGTGGTTTCAGCTGTGGCTGGCCAAGTTTAATAGTGTCCATAACTGAAAAGATTTTGTTCTGGGGTGAAATTCAATTGCCAAAATAGCAATACCATAAATCAATGGTTTCAGCTGTGGCTGGCCAAGTTTAATAGTGTCCGTCACATGATAGATTTTGTTCTGGGGTGAAATTTAATTGCGAAAATAGCAACACCCTGAATCTGGTGTTCTAGCTGTGGCTGGACAATTTCCCTAGTGTCCGTCAAAGGATATATTACTTTATGGGGTGAAAGTCAGTAGCAAAAATAGAAATACAGTAAATCTGGTGTTCCATCTGTTGCAGGCCTAGTTTAAATCTGTCCGTAAAAGGGTATATTTTTTTCTGGTGTGAAATTTAATTGCCAAAATAGCAATACCATAAATCAGTGGTTTCAGCTGTGGCTGGCCAAGTTTAATAGTGTCCATCACAGGAAAGATTTTGTTCTGGGGTGAAATTTAATTGGCAAAATAGCAATACCCTGAATAAACATAGAAACATAGAAACATAGAATGTGTCGGCAGATAAGAACCATTTGGCCCATCTAGTCTGCCCAATATACTTAATACTTTGAATAGCCCCAGGCCCTATCTTATTTGAAGGATAGCCTTATGCCTATCCCATGCATGCTTAAACTCCTTCACTGTATTTGCAGCTACCACTTCTGCAGGAAGGCTATTTCAAGCGTCCACTACTCTCTCAGTAAAGTAATACTTCCTGATATTACTTTTAAACCTTTGCCCCTCTAATTTAAAACGATGTCCTCTTGTTGCAGTTTTTCTTTTTTTAAATATTCTCTCCTCTTTTACCGTGATGATTCCCTTTATGTATTTAAAAGTTTCTATCATATCCCCTCTGTCTCTTCTTACTTCCAAGCTATACATGTTAAGGTCCTTTAACATTTCCTGGTTAGTTTTGTCCTGCAATCCATGTACTAGTTTAGTACATAGAAACATAGAAACATAGAATGTGTCGGCAGATAAGAACCATTTGGCCCATCTAGTCTGCCCCATATGCTGAATACTATGAATAGCCCCAGGCCCTATCTTATATGAAGGATGGCCTTATGCCTATCCCATGCATGCTTAAACTCTTTCACTGTATTTGCTGCTACCACTTTTGCAGGAAGGCTATTCCAAGCGTCCACTACTCTCTCAGTAAAGTAATTCTTCCAGATATTACTTTTAAACCTTTGCCCCTCTAATTTAAAACGATGTCCTCTTGTAGCAGTTTTTCTTCTTTTAAATATTCTGTCCTCTTTTACCGTGATAATTCCCTTTATGTATTTTAAAGTTTCTATCATATCCCCTCTGTCTCTTCTTACATCCAAGCTATACATGTTAAGGTCCTTTAACCTTTCCTGGTAAGTTTTGTCCTGCAATCCATGTACTAGTTTAGTAGCTCTTCTCTGAACTCTCTCCAAAGTTTCAATATCCTTCTGCAGATATGGTCTGCAGTACTGCACACAATACTCCAAATGAGGTCTCACTAGTGCTCTGTAGAGTGGCACGAGCACCTCCCTCTTTCTACTGTTAATGCCTCTCTCTATACACCCAAGCATTCTGCTGGCATTACCTGCTGCTCTATGACATTGTCTGCCCACCTTTAGGTCGTCTGATATAATGACCCCTAAATCCCTTTCCTCAGATACTGAGGTTAGTACTGTATCACTGATTTTATATTGTGCTTTTGGGTTTTTACGCCCAGGTGCATTATCTTGCACTTATCGACATTCAATTTTAGTTGCCAGATTTTTGACCATTCCTCTAGTTTTCCTAAATCCTTTTCCATTTGGTGTATCCCTCCAGGAACATCAACCCTGTTACAAATCTTTGTGTCATCAGCAAAAAGACACACCTTACCATTGAGGCCTTCTGCAATTTCGCTGATAAAGATATTAAACAATATGGGTCCCAGAACAGATCCCTGAGGTACCCCACTGGTAACAATACCATGGTCTGAATATACTCCATTGACTACAACCCTCTGTTTTCTGTCCTTCAGCCACTGCCTAATCCATTCAACAATATGTGAGCTCAAGCTCAAAGACTGCAGTTTATTGATAAGCCTTCTATGTGGGACAGTATCAAAAGCCTTACTAAAGTCCAGATAGTAGCTCTTCTCTAAACTCTCTCCAAAGTTTCAATATCCTTCTGCAGATATGGTCTCCAGTACTGCGCACAATACTCCAAATGAGGTCTCACTAGTGCTCTGTAGAGCGGCACGAGCACCTCCCTCTTTCTACTGTTACACCTATATACACCTATACACCCAAGCATTCTGCTGGCATTACCTGCTGCTCTATGACATTGTCTGCCCACCTTTAGGTTGTCTGATATAATGACCCCTAAATCCCTTTCCTCAGATACTGAGGTTAGTACTGTATCACTTATTTTATATTCTGCTCTTGGGTTTTTACGCCCCAGGTGCATTATATTGCACTTATCGACATTAAATTTTAGTTGCCAAATTTTTGACCATTCCTCTAGTTTTCCTAAATACCTTTTCCATTTGGTTTATCCCTCCAGGAACATCAACTCTGTTACAAATCTTTGTGTCATTAGCAAAAAGACACACCTTACCATTGAGGCCTTCTGCAATTTCGCTGATAAAGATATTAAACAATATGGGTCCCAGAACAGATCCCTGAGGTACCCCACTGGTAACAATACCATGGTCTGAATATACTCCATTGACTACAACCCTCTGTTTTCTGTCCTTCAGCTACTGCCTAATTCATTCAACAATATGTGAGCCCAAGCTCAAAGACTGCAGTTTATTGATAAGCCTTCTATGTGGGACAGTATCAAAAGCCTTACTAAAGTCCAGATAAGCGATGTCTACTGCACCTCCGCCATCTATTATTTTAGTCACCCAATCAGAAAAGTCAATAAGATTAGTTTGACATGATCTCCCTGAAGTAAACCCATGCTGTTTTTTATCAATCAACCCATGGGTTTTTAGATGTTCCACAATCCTCTCCTTGAGTATGGTTTCCATTAATTTCCCCACTATTGATGTCAGGCTTACTGACCTATAGTTGCCCGATTCCTCTCTACTACCTTTCTTGTGAATTGGCACAACGTTTGCTAATTTCCAATCTTCTGGGACGACACCTGTTACCAGTGATTGGTTAAATAAATCTGTTAATGGTTTTGCTAGTACACCTGTAAGCTCTTTTAATAGCTTTGGGTGTATCCCATCAGGCCCCTGTGATTTATTTGTATTAATTTTAGACAGCTGACTTAGAACCTCTTCCCCTGTAAAGACACATGCATCAAAGGATTCATTAGTCTTCCTCCCTAACTGAGTTCCTTCTCCTTAATTTTCCTTTGTAAAAACTGAACAGAAATTTTCATTGAGGCAGTCAGCTAGTTCTTTATCCTCTTCAATATCCCTTCCTTCTTTTGTTTTTAATTTGGTAATTCCTTGTTTTAATTTCCTTTTTATGTATGTATGTATGTATGTATCTATCTGAAGAATGTCTTATCACCTTTTTTCACTGACTAAGCTAATTTCTCTTCTGCCTGAGCCTTAGAAGCTCTCATAACTTGCTTGACCTCTCTCTGCCTCATCTTATAGATTTCCCTGTCATCCTCGTTTTGGGTGTTTTTATACTTACTAAATGCCATCTTTTTGTTTTTAATGATTTTGTCCACTTTTGCTGAGTACCACAGTGGTCTCTTCCTTTTTTTTGCTTTTAGTGACAAGCCTAATGCACTTTTTTGTTGCCTTCAAAAGTGCCACTTTTAAGTAGTCCCATTTCTCTTGGACTCCATTGAAATTGTTCCAGTCTGATAAGGACTAGTATACCACTGATCTCATTTTAGAAAAGTCTGTTTTCCAAAAATCTAAAACTTTTGTTTTTGTGTGGAGTGACTCAGTCACTGTACTTATAGTAAACCACACTGACTGGTGATCACTAGATCCTAAGCTTTCCCCTACAGTAATATCAGATACCAAATTGCCATTTGTGAATACCAAATCTAAAATGGCCTCCTTCTGGGTTGGCTCCTCAACTACTTGCTGTAGAGATAATCCCAGTAGAGAATTTAGATTGTCTGTACTCCTGGCAGAACTAGCTATTATGGTTTTCCAGTTTATATCAGGAAGATTAAAGTCTCCCATAATGACAACTTCCCCTTTCAATGTAATTTTAGCCATTTCCTCAACTAGTTGATCATCTAATTTTTTGACTTGGCTAGGTGGTCTATAAATGACACCTACATGAGTTACCTCATGATTACCAAGCTGCAACGTAACCCAAACTGACTCTAAATTGGAATCTGGTTTTCCAGCTGTTGCAGGCCTAGTTTAAATCTGTCTGTAAAAGGGTATATTTTTTTCTGGTGTGAAATTCATTTGCCAAAATAGCAATACGATAAATCAGTGGTTTCAGCTGTGGCTGGACAAGTTTAATAGTATCCTGCAAAGGATGTATTTTGTTCTGGGCTGAAATTTAATTGCCAAAATAGCAACACCTTGAATCTGGTGTTCCAGCTGTGACTGGACAATTTCCCTAGTGTCCGTCAAAGGATATATTATTTTCTGGGGTGAAAGTCAGTAGCAAAAATAGAAATACAGTAAATCTGGTTTTCCAGCTGTTGCAGGCCTAGTTTAACCACTTCAGCCCCCCTAGTTTAAACACCCTTAATGACCAGGCCACTTTTTACAATTCTGCACTACGCTACATTTTACCGATTATTGCTCCATCATACAACTTACCACCCAAATTAATTTTATCTCCTTTACTTCTTACTAATAGAGCTTTTATTTGGTGGTATTTCATTGCTGCTGACATTTTTACTTTTTTTGCTATTAATCAAAAATGACCGAAATTTTTGCAAAAAAATGACATTTTTCACTTTCTATTGTAATTTTTTTTAAATAACTACATTTCTATATAAATTTTTCTCTAAATTTATTGTTCTACATATCTTTGATAAAAAAAAAATACAATAAGTGTATATTTATTGGTTTGGGTAAAAGTTATAGCGTTTACAAACTATGTTGCAAAAAAGTGAATTTCTGCATTTTGAGGCAGCTCTGACTTTCTGAGCACCTGTCATGTTTCTTCAGGTGCTAGAATGCCAGGATAGTATAAATACCCCCCAAATGACACAATTTCAGAAAGAAGACACCCCAAAGAATTCGCTAAGGCGCATGATGAGTTCATGTATCATTTCATTTTTTTTCACAAGTTAGCGGAACATGACACTTTCTGAGGAAAAAAAAAATAAAGTTTCCATTTCTGCTAACTTCTGGCAAAAAAAAAAAAAAATCTCCCACGGACTCACTATGCCCCTCAGTGAATACCTTGGGGTGTCTACTTTCCCAAATGGGGTCATTTGTGGGGTGTTTGTACTGTTCTGGCATTTTGGGCGGGGCTAAGTTGTGAGCAACCTTGTAAAACCTAAAGGTACTCGTCGGAATTTGGGCCTCTTTGCGCACACAGGCTGCAAAAAAGTGTCACTCATGTGGTATCGCCGTACTCAGGAGAAGTAGGGCAATGTGTTTTGGGGTGTATTTTTACATATACCCATGTTGGGTGAGAGAAATATCTCTGTAAACTGACAACTTTGTATAAAAATTTTTAAAAAGTTGTCATTTACATAGATATTTCTCACACCCAGCATGGGTATATGTAAAAATACACCCCAAATCACATTGCCCTACTTCTCCTGAGTACAGCAATACCACATGTGTGACACTTCTTTGCAGCCTGGGTGCGCAAAGGGGCCCAAATTCCAATGAGTACCTTTAGGATTTCACATGGCATTTTTACGCATTTAGATTCCAGACTTCTCACGCTTTAGGGGCCTCTAAAATGCCAGGACAGTATAAATACCCCACATGTGACACATTTTAGAAAGAAGACACCCCAAGGTATTCCTTGAGAGGTATCGTGAGTTTATGTGAAATTTAATTTTTTGTCACAAGTTAGTGGAATATGAGACTTTGTGAAAAAAAAAAAATATATATATAAATACTTTGTGAAAATAAAATATATATATATAAATTTCCGCTAACTTGTGCCAAAAAAAATAAATTTCTGTGAACTCGACATGCCCCTCACGGAATACCTTGGGGGGTCTTCTTTCCAAAATGGGGTCACTTGTGGGGTATTTATATTGCCATGGCATTTTAGGGGCCCAAAAGTGTGAGAAGAAAAATGCGTAAAAATGCCCTGTAAAACCCCAAAGGTACTTATTGGAATTAGGGCCCCTTTACGCATCTTGGCTGCAAAAAAGTGTCACACATGTTGTATCGTCGTACTCAGGAGAGGTAGGGCAATGTGTTTTGTGGTGTATTTTTACATATACCCATACTGTGTGTGAGAAATATCTCTGTAAATGACAAGTTTTTAAAATTTTTATACAAAGTTGTCAATTTACAGAGATATTTCTCTCACCCAGCATTGGTATATGTAAAAATACACCCCAAAACACATTGCCCTATTTCTCCTGAGTACGGCGATACCACATGTGTGACACTTTGTTGCAGCCAATATGGGCAAAGGGGCCCAAATTCCAATGAGTACCTTTTAGGAGGGCATGTTTACAAATTTTTCTTCTCACGCTTTAGGGCCCCTAAAATGCCAGCGCAGTATAAATACACCACATGTGACCCCATTTTGGAAAGAAGACACCCCAAGGTATTCCGTGAGGGGCATGGCAAGTTCATAGAAGATTTTTTTTTGGCACAAGTTAGCGGAAATTGATTTTTATTGTTTATTCTCCCAAAGTCTCCCTTTCCGCTAACTTGTGACAAAAAGTTAAATTTTTCATGGACTCACTATGCCCCTCAGCGAATACCTTAGGGTGTCTTCTTTCCAAAATGGGGTCATTTGTGGGGTGTTTGTACTGTTCTGGCATTTTGGGTGGGGCTAAATTTTGAGCAGCCCTGTAAAACCTAAAGGTACTCACTGGAATTTGGGCCCCTTTGCGCACTCAGGCTGCAAAGCAGTCACTCATGGGTCGCCAGATTCAGAGAAGTAGGGCAATGTGTTGTGGGGTGTATTTTTACATATTCCCATGTTGGGTGAGATAAATATCTCTGTAAATTGACAACTTTGTATCAAAAAAATTCAAAAAGTTGTCGTTTACAGCGATATTTCTCACACAAAGTATGGGTATATATAAAAATACATCCTAAAACTCATTGCCCTACTTTTCCTGAGTACGGCGATACCAAATGAGTGACACTTTTTTGCAGCCAAGATGCGCAAATGGGCCGAAATTCCAATGAGTACCTTTGGGATTTCACAGGGCATTTTTACGCATTTTTCTTCTCACGCTTTTGGACCCCTAAAATGCCAGGGCTGTATAAATACCCCACAAGTGACCCTATTTTGGAAAGAAGACACCCAAGGTATTCCGTGAGGGGCATGGTAAGATCACAGAAAAAAAAATTTTGCCCACAAGTTAGCGGAAATTGATATATATATTTTTTTATTTTATTTTACAAAGTCTCATATTCCACTAACTTGTGACAAAAAATAAAACTTTACATGAACTCACCATACCCCTCACGGAATACCTTGGGGTGTCTTCTTTCTAAAATGGGGTCACATGTGGGGTGTTTGTACTGCCCTGGAATTTGAGGGTCTCCGCAATCATTACACGTATGGCCAGCATTAGGAGTTTCTGCTATTCTCTTTATATTGAGCATACGGGTAATGAGATTTTTTTTTCCCGTTCAGCCTCTGGGCTGAAAAAAAAAAAAAATGAACGGCACAGATTTTTTCATTCGCATCGATCAATGTGGATGAAAAAATCTCTGCCAAAATCAGTGACTGCGGTGCGGTGGGCTGGGCGCTAACTACATAACAAGTAGCTAACTAACTGGTAGTGATAAGGGACCCTTATGCCCCATTCACACGTCCGCAATTCTGTTTGCGGAACGGATTTGCGGACCCATTCATTTCTATGGGAACAGACTTTGTCCCGCTCAGATCCGGAATTGCGGACAAGAAAAGGCATTTTCTATATAGTTCTGGCAATGTGAAGATCTGCAAAATGCGGAAAGCACATTGCCGGTGTCCGTGTTTTGCGGATCCGCGGATTCGTGGATCCGCAAAACACATATGGACATGTGAATGGAGTCTTACAGGGGGGTCATCAGTGACAGCGGGGTGATCAGGGAGTCTAGAAACTCATATGTTTGGGGGACAGGCCCCACACCGCACAGGAGTTGTGGCGGGATATTGAACAACAGACCGACGAGTGGTTGCGTCCGGTGGGCCTCAAGCCCGGCCTGGTGGTGTGCGATAATGGGTGAAATCTCGTCGCAGCTCTGGGACTAGCCGGTTTGACACACATCCCTTGCCTGGCGCATGTGCTGAATTTGGTGGTGCAGAAGTTCATTCACAACTACCCCGAAATGTCAGAGCTGCTGCATAAAGTGCGTGCCGTCTGTCTGCGCTTCCGGCGTTCACATCCTGCCACTGCTCGCCTGTCTGCGCTACAGCGTAACTTCGGCCTTCCCACTCACCGCCTCATATGCGACGTGCCCACCAGGTACAACATCACCTTGCACATGCTGGAGAGACTGTGCGAGCAGCAGCAGGCCATAGTGGAGTTTCAGCTGCAGCACGCATGGGTCAGTCGCACTGCGAAACAGCACCACTTTACCACTAATGACTGGGCCTCCATGCGAGACCTGTGTGCCCTGTTGCGCTGTTTCGAGTACTCCACCAACATGGCCAGTGGCGATGACGCCGTTATCAGTGTTACAATACCACTTCTATGTCTTCTTGAGAAAACACTTAGGGCGATCATGGAAGAGGAGGTGGCCCAGGAGGAGGAGGAGGAGGATGATGGGTCCTTTTTAACACTTTCAGGCCAGTCTGTTAGAAGTGCCTCAGAGGGAGGTTTTTTGCAACAGCAGAGGCCATGTACAAATGTGGCCAGCCAGGGCCCACTACTGGAGGACGAGGAGGAGGAGGTGGAGGAGGATGAGGATGAAGCAGGTTCACAGCGGGGTGGCACCCAACACAGCTCAGGCCCATCACTGGTGCGTGGCTGGGGGGATACAGAGGATGATGACGATACGCGCCTCCCACAGAGGACAGCTTGTCCTTACCTCTGGGGAGCCTGGCACACATGAGCAACTACATGCTGCAGTGCCTGCGCAACGACAGCAGAGTTGTGCACATTTTAACGTGTGCGGACTACTGGGTTGCCACCCTGCTGGATCCCCGGTACAAAGACAATGTGCCCACCTTACTTCCTGCACTTGAGCGTGATAGGAAGATGCGCGAGTACAAGCGCACGCTCCTGAGAGCATACCCAAATGTCACAGGGGAACAGGGGGAAGCCCAAGGCGAAGGCAGAGGAGGAGCAAGAGGTCGCCAACGCAGCTGTGTCACGGCCAGCTCCTTTGAGGGCAGAGTTAGCATGGCAGAAATGTGGAAAAGTTTTGTCTCCACGCCACAGCTAACTGCACCACCACCTGATGCGGAACGTGTTAGCAGGAGGCAGCATTTCACTAACATGGTTGAACAGTAAGTCTGCACACCCCTCCACGTACTGACTGATGGTTCGACCCCATTCAACTTCTGGGTCTCCAAATTGTCCACGTGGCCAGAGTTAGCATTTTATGCCTTGGAGGTGCTGGCCTGCCCGGCGGCCAGCGTTTTGTCGGAACGTGTATTCAGCACGGCAGGGGGCGTCATTACTGACAAACGCAGCCGCCTGTCCACAGCCAACGTGGACAAGCTGACGTTCATAAAAATGAACTCGGCATGGATCCCACAGGACCTGCGCCTCCCTTGTGCAGAATAGACATTTATAACTGCCTCCCCCTCAACCATGTATTCTTGTACTCCGGGGCACTTCTTTATTGAATCCTCATTTTTTTAACTTTACCATGATCTTGCGGTGCAACCCAAAGTTGAATGAACCTCTCCTCCGTCTATGTGCCAGGGGCCTAATTTTCTGAAAGTGGCCTGTTCCAGTGGTGGGTGACATGCAGCCTGATTCTCTGCTATGCGACCTCTGTCCTCTGTCTGGGTGCCGTGGGCTAAATATCTGGAAGTGGCCTTCTCTATTGCTGGGTGACATAAAGCCTAATTCTCTGCTATGCGACCTCTCTCCTCCGTCTGGGTGCCAGGGGCCTAATTATCGAAAAGTGGCCTTCTCCATTGGTGGGTGACATGACTCCTGATTCTCTGCTATGCGACCTCTGTCCTCTGTCTGGGTGCTGGGGCCTAAATAACTGAAAGTGGCCTTCTCTATTGGTGGGTGACTTGAAACCTGATTCTCTGCTATGGGAACTCTCTCCAATTGATATTGCTTAATTTTTATTTATTTTATTTTAATTCATTTCCCTATCCACATTTGTTTGCAGGGGATTTGCCTACATTTTGCTGCCTTTTGCAGCCCTCTAGCCCTTTCCTGGACTATGTTACAGCCTTTTTAGTGCCCCAAAGTTCGGGTCCCCATTGACTTCAATGGGGTTCTTGTTCGGGATGAAATTCGGGTCGAGTTCGGATCCCGAACCCGAACATTTTCGGGATGTTTGGCCGAACTACTCGAACCTGAACATCCAGGTGTTCGCTCAACTCTAGTCCTCATCTTTGGCACTATAAGTGGCATTATTACACATGGGAGTAGTATAGGAGCATTATTTTTACTGGGGGAACAATAGAGAGAATTATTATTACTGAAGGCACTATAGTGGAATTATTATTTGGGACACTGTAAAGGCAAAATTATTACTACTGAGGGCACAATAGGCAGCAATATTATTTCTTCTAGGGGCTTTATAGAGGACTTTATAATTCCTACTGGGGCACTACAGGGGGCCTTATTACTACTAAGGGCACTATAGTCAGGTTTTATTAATACTGAAATAACTCTGGGGAGCATATTACTACTGGGGCCAATATGGTGGCATTATTATTACTGAGGTGCTATAAATGTCTAGGGAACTCTGCTTGGCACAATTATTTTTGGGGTATATGCTTGTGGCAATAAAACTGTCATGGGCACTATTAATTTTGAAGGCATTGAGTGACAATGATAATTGAAGTGGACACTGATGAAAAAGTGAGAAATTGATGATGTTTGTGGGGCTACCTCTCCAGAGATGACACGTGCCTGGAAGAAGTCCTCATTGTGGTCTGGCCTATATGGAAAAGCAATTTAGAAGAGAAAAGAAAAATACGGATTAAGTAGTGGGGTTCAATGGACTGTTCCAGTTTCACACCCACCCAGAGGCGCCAACAGGGAGGGAACAAGGAATGGATAAATAAGTAAACGTATATTTGTATAGTATAGAGGGGCAGCTGTAGCGTTAGTAACCACTAGACGCTTCTGATATCAATGGTCACAGGGAAAAAAAAAAAAAGTAATAAAAACAGATATATGTGGTCCTGGCTAGAGTGTCCAGGTATCCCTGTAAGGATTTATTAACAAGCGCCAACCTCTTCTTATAGTAAAATGTAGACTATAGATGTTACTCTACCATAGAGACATACAAATCTATAAACGAATAGATAATAATTGATATTAAAAACAGTTGTGACTTAGAGTCTACTCACTTCACTGGGGGGCTGTCTAGCAGGTTAATCTCAAGACGCCTGAGACAGTACCCCCCCGGCCAAGATCGCATAAAGAATTTTAGAAGTTGAAGTCAGCACACAGGTAGGGCTTCTGTTCAAATTCTTTAATAAGGTGATACAGGCTCAACGCGTTTCGGGGTAAAGTAGACCCCTTCCTCAGGAGCAGAAAATATTTCTTACATATACCATACATCCTTTTATACATACAGGTTACAATCAAGAATTCCCGCCAAAACGGGTCAAAAAATGTGGGGGAGTGTCCTGGTGACATCACTTCCTTTCCGGTGAAACGTGATCAAAAATAAAACATAGAAATAGAATAGGGCTCTTCCCAATTGCCCTGCAGTACTTATAGTCGCTTTTGCGTCTGAGATTAATGTTTAATTAGTATTCACATGTGGCCGGTGTCCCTTCATGGAACGCACGCGGAGGAAGTGATGTCACTTCCGGTTTCCCATGCGTCCCAGTGTGGAACGCACCGGCCGCTAGAATCACAAAATGGCGATTGTTAAAGATTTTTTCACCCCCCATAGTAAAATCGGGGTTGTGACTTCTAATACTCATTGGCGCGTTTGCGTCTGAAAGTACATGGTGCAGACGCGGCCAGGTATCGCGTTCCATTGTGGAACGCACGCGGAGGGAATTGAGATCACTTCCGGTTTCGCATGCGTCCCAGCGTGGAACGCAACGGCCGCTAAGAAGCGCACCGATCTGTTTCAGGTGAAGAGGGGCGGGATTTGAATTGTGCCCGCATAGGAGATGGTGGGGTTTCATACAGGGACCACATTTGTCTGTCCCATGGTTAAAAAATAAATAGAAGGTTGGTGGGTAAGGGAAAAAATATATATATATACTGTATATATATACATATATCTGTTACATTCAAAATAAATACATAGAAAAATATATATATATAAAAATAGGAAAAAAGAGAAATATATATATATATATTAAAAATGATAATAAAAAATGTTAATGATAATAAATGGGTACATGAAGAACTATTATAAAATGATGGTGAATATATATAAATATAAAAAAGATATATATATAGGAAATATCTATAAAAATGGATAAATACATAAACATATACATCAAAAGGTGGATAAAATTAATAGTTAGATGGTTGTCAGGCACCTAGACGACAATATTCTAGGATAGGTATCTACAGGCTTTTCCAAACAAAGCTAGATGGAATATAAGGCTTCCTATGGGGGAATTCTATATGGATCTTGGGTTGACCTCTATGTTGGTAATCCAAAGAACATATATGAGAGATATACAATGTCAGTATAAGACCAGTATAGGTGTAATATCCAAACTTATTTGAAAATAAGTCAGCTGTACTGCGTTCAGACAACCCTGAGATGACAAATATGGCACTAAATAGCCAAATGGTTACTGATCAGTGTTTAGTAGTTTGCATACTCTAATGCTTCGTTTAAGCCAAAAGGTGTAAGCGTATTCAGCTTAAAAATCCAAAACATTTCTTTGCGTGATAATGTTTGGTAAGAATCAGGCACCCATTCTAGAGGGGTAACTTTGAAGCCTTTTGGGTCTCCATCATGATGCATAAAGAAATGTTTGGACACACTATGGGTCAGAATTTTCCTATTTATATTTGAACGATGCTCGTTCATACGTTCTCTCAAGGTCTGAGTTGTCCGACCTACATAGAGTGAGTTGCATGGGCATTCTAACAGATACACCACATTTGAGGTACCACAATTCATCATGTGTTTCAAGGGAACAGGGTTTCTAGGTGGAGGGAGACGTGCTGATGTTCCGCATTGCATCATTATACAGCACTTGCATTTTTAGAATTGCATTTAGATGCACCCGGTTTGGTATTGCTTTTTTAGGAAGAAGGGATTGGTCCCAGATATGAATTTTGGGACATGATGGTGCTAGCAGATTTTTAGAGTTTTAGCTCTACGGAAAACCAATTTAGGGTTTTTGGGATGTTTTTTTCAAGTATGGGATCTTTTAAAAGAATGTTCCAGTGCTTGTTCACTATTTGTCTAATTCTATTGTGATGAATATTAAAATTTGTGATTAAATTAAGGTTTTGTTGTATTGGTTCTGACTTCTTATTTTTCTCTCTGAGGCATTCTAGTTGGTTCTCTTTCAAAACTCTCTTTTCTGATTCAGTTATTAATTTATTCGTATACCCCTTTTCTTTGAATCGCTTTTTTAAGATCCCTAGTTGTTCTTTCATGACATCGTCGCTAGTACAGTTCCTACGTATTCTCCTCATTTGACTAAATGGGATGTTTGTCTTCCATTTTGAGTGATGGCAACTGTTAAAATCCAAATAACTATTGGTGTCGACTTTTTTAAAATGAGTTTTGGTAGTAATTGTATTGTTAATGGTCTGTATATGAAGATCTAAAAATATTGCTTCAGTTTGATGATGTTCAAACGTGAATTCCAATTTCCAATTGTTTTTGTTCACTGTTGTCATAAATGCTTCTAAGTTCTTATAATCCCCTTCCCATATAAAAATTACATCGTCTATATTCCGTCGATAAAATCGAATATTGGGATGTGTTAAAGTCCATGTTCCTGTTCGAAGCCCCCCATAAACAGATTTGCATATGCCGGTGCAAATTTCGTCCCCATGGCTGTTCCCCTTTTCTGCTGGTATATTTTATCATAAAAGGAGAAATAGTTGTGTTTGAGAATAAAATCGATTGACTTCAAGATAAAGGTTTTTTGGACCGTAGGCATCATAGAGTCTGATGAAAGGATTTTCTCAGTTTCTATGAGTCCTAGATCGTGAGTGATGTTACTATAGAGTGAACAGACATCCATCGTTACCCAATGGTAGTCTGTTCCCCATTCCAATGTCTTCAAGATATTTATTAGATGGGAAGTGTCTCTTAGATAGGAGGGTAGTTTTACTACATATCGCTGCAAGATTCCGTCCATATACTCTGAGAGGTTCGTGGTTAGAGAGCCTATACCAGAGATTATCGGTCTTCCTGGGGGGTCTACTAGGGATTTGTGTATCTTCGGTAGAAAATAGAATTTGGCCATAGAGGGAAAGTTCACTTTCAGATAGTTCTTCTCTTTTTTGCTTAGAACACCTGTTAGGTAACCTTCTTCCACTAATTGTGTCAATACTTTCTTATAATCAGATGTCGGGTCTTGGGGTAATACTTCATAGTATTCGTGATCAGAGAGAATGCGACGGGCTTCGGATAAATAATAATCTGAATTCATGATAACAATCCCCCCCCCCCTTTGTCTGCATTTTTTATGACTATATCTTTATTCCCCATTAGGGATTTCAGTGCTTCCAATGCTTCTTTACTTAGATTATTACTAAGGTCCCCTAGTCTGGATTCAGAGAATGTCTCTCTGAGTTCGGACATAACAAGGTTGTAAAACGTTTCAATGTGGGGGCCCCTACTCTCTAATAGATAAAAATTAGATTTAATCCGAACATTAGAGACGATTGGGTTTGGTGGTGGTTGGGGAGCGTCCCTAATAGGAGACATTAGTTGCTCGCTAGCATTCGGGGGAATGGGTGGTGGGGGCGCGTCCCTAATAGGAGACATTAATTGCTCGTTAACATTCAGGGGCATTGGATGCGTATTAATCTGTTGGAGATTTCTAGTCGTGAAGTGCCTGTGGAGCGTAAGTTTTCTAACAAACTGATTTAAATCCACAAACAACTCAAATAAGTCAGGTCTGCTAGTGGGGCAGAATGACAAACCTTTCACTAGCAATTCGATTTCATTTTGCACTAAGATGTGTTTGGAAAGGTTAAAAATGCCAATTTCCTTCTCTTTCCCTACTAGGTTATCATTTAGTGTTTTGGTTTGGATTTTTTGTGTGAAGGTTCGTTTTCTTCTCCCCCCTCTGCATCCTCTATATCTTCTTTTAATCTCTTTTTCAGGGACGAGACTGGAGTGTAAAATTGGGTAATCTTCAGATTTCTGGGTTGGATCGGTGTACTTAAATGGGGGGTTTCCACCGTGCGGGTTACTGGGTTTAGAGCCAGGAAACTGGTGAGAATTTGTCGGACTGGGGGAACTCGGGGACCCTTGTGGGGGGTTGGGGAGACCTGGTCTAAAAAAGAGCTCTCGGATAGATTAGAGGGTAGTGTCAAGAAATTGTTTTCTGGACTATGTGGAGATAAAGAGTATATAGATATATTACTAAGCTCACTGTGCACGATCTGATCAGTTGGATGAGGTTGGACTTCTATTGCTGTATTGTGATGATTGCTAGTGGACGGGTGGTCAGGAATGGTGGTGAGAGATGCCTCTGTGGAGATCCCTTTCGAAAAATCCACATTTTGTCTGGTTGCCTTTTCTACAGATGTATTACGTAGGGAAAGGGATTTTTGGAGATCTGCCGTCGGATTAGTTGCCATGGATCTTGTCTTCTCTCTATTCCTAGGGTCTCCGGGAGTTGGTCTATTCTTGGATATGACATTTGTACTTGTAGTTCTACTTGGGTATTTAATTTTTTGGGGCCTAGGGTTTGAGTCATTTTTTATTGTTGTTCTGATGTTGCTGTTATATATTGTTCTTATAGTATTGAGTTTTACATTGCTTGTCTTGGATCTCCGTCTCAAAGGTTCTGGTGTAGCTCCCCAGAAAACTTTGCTGGATTGATTGTTAGTATTCTGTTCGTTTCCGGAGGAGCGGAGTGTCCTCCGTTCCCAGGCTCTAATGTTGTTAGTTTGATAGTCATGTATGTCCCTCATTAGTTTCCCACACTTCTTTCTGACCTCATTGTACTCATATATTCTGAAAAATGTCCTCTCCCCAAGAGGTGTAGGAGTGGAATTCGGATGGTATTGTTTCATATTTAGCTGTTTGTTTAAAGTGGTGGCTAGGCCTGTGCATAATAATTTACGTTTGGTAATGAGGGCTTTCATGTATTTCATAGAGCATTCATCACTCAATTCAATCCATTTGGTATAGAAAGCTTTATCATCCAAAAAGGCTGGTTTTAGGGAAGATCTTAAACCCCTAGGGATGATTTTTAGTGCCAGATACATAGACAAGAAGTAACCATCAATTTCATTGTGAATGAAGTCTTTGAGTGACTGGCAAAGGTTCGCACTACTTCTTACTGTGTCCTTGGTGTTTAACGTTTTTCTGTTGTCTACCCAAGTCCCATTTGGAGTTGTCGTTAGTCTCTCAGCATATTCTTTAGGAATGGAGCTTGTTACTTCTGATTTTACTCTCCTTATCAGATGTTCAAGGTCCCTGGTTAGGTAGGCCCATCCTGAGTCAGCCTCATATCCGCTCTTCGGCTCAGACAAGGAAGTCGGCCGATCCATACACGCAATTTAGAAGAGAAAAGAAAAATACGGATTAAGTAGTGGGGTTCAATGGACTGTTCCAGTTTCACACCCACCCAGAGGCGCCAACAGGGAGGGAACAAGGAATGGATAAATAAGTAAACGTATATTTGTATAGTATAGAGGGGCAGCTGTAGCGTTAGTAACCACTAGACGCTTCTGATATCAATGGTCACAGGGAAAAAAAAGAAAATGTAATAAAAACAGATATATGTGGTCCTGGCTAGAGTGTCCAGGTATCCCTGTAAGGATTTATTAACAAGCGCCAACCTCTTCTTATAGTAAAATGTAGACTATAGATGTTACTCTACCATAGAGACATACAAATCTATAAACGAATAGATAATATTTGATATTAAAAACAGTTGTGACTTAGAGTCTACTCACTTCACTGGGGGGCTGTCTAACAGGTTAAGCTCAAGACGCCTGAGACAGTACCCCCCCCGGCCAAGATCGCATAAAGAATCTTAGAAGTTGAAGTCAGCACACAGGTAGGGCTTCTGTTCAAATTCTTTAATAAGGTGATACAGGCTCAACGCGTTTCGGGGTAAAGTAGACCCCTTCCTCAGGAGCAGAAAATATTTCTTACATATACCATACATCCTTTTATACATACAGGTTACAATCAAGAATTCCCGCCAAAACGGGTCAAAAAATGTGGGGGAGTGTCCTGGTGACATCACTTCCTTTCCGGTGAAACGTGATCAAAAATAAAACATAGAAATAGAATAGGGCTCTTCCCAATTGCCCTGCAGTACTTATAGGCGCGTTTGCGCCTGAGATTAATGTTTAATTAGTATTCACATGTGGCCGGTGTCCCTTCATGGAACGCACGCGGAGGAAGTGATGTCACTTCCGGTTTCCCATGCGTCCCAGTGTGGAACGCACCGGCCGCTAGAATCACAAAATGGCGATTGTTAAAGATTTTTTCACCCCCATAGTAAAATCGGGGTTGTGACTTCTAATACTCATTGGCGCGTTTGCGTCTGAAAGTACATGGTGCAGACGCGGCCAGGTATCGCGTTCCATTGTGGAACGCACGCGAGGAAGTGAGATCACTTCCGGTTTCGCATGCGTCCCAGCGTGGAACGCAACGGCCGCTAAGAAGCGCACCGATCTGTTTCAGGTGAAGAGGGGCGGGATTTGAATTGTGCCCGCATAGGAGAGGGTGGGGTTTCATACAGGGACCACATTTGTCTGTCCCATGGTTAAAAAATAAATAGAAGGTTGGTGGGTAAGGGAAAATAAAATATATATATATATACATATATCTGTTACATTCAAAATAAATACATAGAAAAATATATATATATAAAAATAGGAAAAAAGAGAAATATATATATATTAAAAATGATAATAAAAAATGTTAATGATAATAAATGGGTACATGAAGAACTATTATAAAATGATGGTGAATATATATAAATATAAAAAAGATATATATATAGGAATATCTATAAAAATGGATAAATACATAAACATATACATCAAAAGGTTGATAAAATTAATAGTTAGATGGTTGTCAGGCACCTAGACGACAATATTCTAGGATAGGTATCTACAGGCTTTTCCAAACAAAGCTAGATGGAATATAAGGCTTCCTATGGGGGAATTCTATATGGATCTTGGGTTGACCTCTATGTTGGTAATCCAAAGAACATATATGAGAGATATACAATGTCAGTATAAGACCAGTATAGGTGTAAGATCCAAACTTATTTGAAAATAAGTCAGCTGTACTGCGTTCAGACAACCCTGAGATGACAAATATGGCACTAAATAGCCAAATGGTTACTGATCAGTGTTTAGTAGTTTGCATACTCTAATGCTTCGTTTAAGCCAAAAGGTGTAAGCGTATTCAGCTTAAAAATCCAAAACATTTCTTTGCGTGATAATGTTTGGTAAGAATCAGGCACCCATTCTAGAGGGGTAACTTTGAAGCCTTTTGGGTCTCCATCATGATGCATAAAGAAATGTTTGGACACACTATGGGTCAGAATTTTCCTATTTATATTTGAACGATGCTTGTTCATACGTTCTCTCAAGGTCTGAGTTGTCCGACCTACATAGAGTGATTTGCACGGGCATTCTAACAGATACACCACATTTGAGGTACCACAATTCATCATGTGTTTCAAGGGAACAGGGTTTCTAGGTGGAGGGAGACGTGCTGATGTTCCGCATTGCATCATTATACAGCACTTGCATTTTTTAGAATTGCATTTAGATGCACCCGGTTTGGTATTGCTTTTTTTTAGGAAGAAGGGTATTGGTCCCAGATATGATTTTGGGACATGATGGTGCTAGCAGATTTTTAGAGTTTTAGCTCTACGGAAAACCAATTTAGGGTTTTTTGGGATGTTATTTTTCAAGTATGGGATCTTTTAAAAGAATGTTCCAGTGCTTGTTCACTATTTGTCTAATTCTATTGTGATGAATATTAAAATTTGTGATTAAAAGATCACAAATAGTGAACAAGCACTGGAACATTCTTTTAAAAGATCCCATACTTGAAAAAAACATCCCAAAAAACCCTAAATTGGTTTTTCGTAGAGCTAAAACTCTAAAAAATCTGCTAGCACCATCATGTCCCAAAATCATATCTGGGACCAATCCCCTTCTTCCTAAAAAAAGCAATACCAAACCGGGTGCATCTAAATGCAATTCTAAAAAATGCAAGTGCTGTATAATGATGCAATGCGGAACATCAGCACGTCTCCCTCCACCTAGAAACCCTGTTCCCTTGAAACACATGATGAATTGTGGTACCTCAAATGTGGTGTATCTGTTAGAATGCCCATGCAACTCACTCTATGTAGGTCGGACAACTCAGACCTTGAGAGAACGTATGAACGAGCATCGTTCAAATATAAATAGGAAAATTCTGACCCATAGTGTGTCCAAACATTTCTTTATGCATCATGATGGAGACCCAAAAGGCTTCAAAGTTACCCCTCTAGAATGGGTGCCTGATTCTTACCAAACATTATCACGCAAAGAAATGTTTTGGATTTTTAAGCTGAATACGCTTACACCTTTGGCTTAAACGAAGCATTAGAGTATGCAAACTACTAAACACTGATCAGTAACCATTTGGCTATTTAGTGCCATATTTGTCATCTCAGGGTTGTCTGAACGCAGTACAGCTGACTTATTTTCAAATAAGTTTGGATATTACACCTATACTGGTCTTATACTGACATTGTATATCTCTCATATATGTTCTTTGGATTACCAACATAGAGGTCAACCCAAGATCCATATAGAATTCCCCATAGGAAGCCTTATATTCCATCTAGCTTTGTTTGGAAAAAGCCTGTAGATACCTATCCTAGAATATTGTCGTCTAGGTGCCTGACAACCATCTAACTATTAATTTTATCAACCTTTTGATGTATATGTTTATGTATTTATCCATTTTTATAGATATTTCCTATATATATATCTTTTTTATATTTATATATATTCACCATCATTTTATAATAGTTCTTCATGTACCCATTTATTATCATTAACATTTTTTATTATCATTTTTAATATATATATATATATTTCTCCTTTTTCCTATTTTTATATATATATATTTTTCTATGTATTTATTTTGAATGTAACAGATATATGTATATATATATAAATATAATTATTTTTTTTCTCTTACCCACCAACCTTCTATTTATTTTTTAACCATGGGACAGACAAATGTGGTCCCTGTATGAAACCCCACCCTCTCCTATGCGGGCACAATTCAAATCCCGCCCCTCTTCACCTGAAACAGATCGGTGCGCTTCTTAGCGGCCGTTGCGTTCCACGCTGGGACGCATGCGAAACCGGAAGTGATCTCACTTCCCTCCGCGTGCGTTCCACAATGGAACGCGATACCTGGCCGCGTCTGCACCATGTACTTTCAGACGCAAACGCGCCAATGAGTATTAGAAGTCACAACCCCGATTTTTCTATGGGGGGTGAAAAAATCTTTAACAATCGCCATTTTGTGATTCTAGCGGCCGGTGCATTCCACACTGGGACGCATGGGAAACCGGAAGTGACATCACTTCCTCCGCGTGCGTTCCATGAAGGGACACCGGCCACGTGTGAATACTAATTAAACATTAATCTCAGACGCAAAAGCGCCTATAAGTACTGCAGGGCAATTGGGAAGAGCTCTATTCTATTTCTATGTTTTATTTTTGATCACGTTTCACCGGAAAGGAAGTGATGTCACCAGGACACTCCCCCACATTTTTTGACCCGTTTTGGCGGGAATTCTTGATTGTAACCTGTATGTATAAAAGGATGTATGGTATATGTAAGAAATATTTTCTGCTCCTGAGGAAGGGGTCTACTTTACCCCGAAACGCGTTGAGCCTGTATCACCTTATTAAAGAATTTGAACAGAAGCCCTACCTGTGTGCTGACTTCAACTTCTAAGATTCTTTATGCGATCTTGGCCGGGGGGGTACTGTCTCAGGCGTCTTGAGCTTAACCTGCTAGACAGCCCCCCAGTGAAGTGAGTAGACTCTAAGTCACAACTGTTTTTAATATCAATTATTATCTATTCGTTTATAGATTTGTATGTCTCTATGGTAGAGTAACATCTATAGTCTACATTTTACTATAAGAAGAGGTTGGCGCTTGTTAATAAATCCTTACAGGGATACCTGGACACTCTAGCCAGGACCACATATATCTGTTTTTATTACATTTTCTTTTTTTTTTCCCTGTGACCATCTATATGGAAAAGATCAGTTGAGACATCACTGAATGAAATAGGTATATAGTGCTGCATTCTCCTGTATGTTTGGTAGCATTGAAAGAACAAATAGCATGCTGAATGTATGGATTGCTAGGTGCTATGGCTCACATCTCCCCTCATTATACCCTTCCTCTAATGAGGAGCAGCTTCTGTGGATGTCATTAGTGCTGTTATTTTATTTGGGGCTGTATTTTGTTCTGCACTATAGTACTTGGTACTGCTAGAGAGATATTTTTTGCTACATTGTGGTGTTTGGAACTATAGGGAAAGCATTTTGTGCTGCATTGTGGTATTTGGCACTGTTGGGGAGGTATCAAGTCCATTAATGCAGCTCTCACCTCAGCCTATCCTCCTGTGAGCACGGACAAGGGCTCTGGACACAGCTGGTCCCAACAATGAAGAAAATGAAGTCCAGCTCACCAGCAGAATTTCTTTTTTTTTGCTTGCTTTATTAGTAATGCGATAAAAACTTTTCCATGTACAGGATGATAACCTACAGTCTACGCGTTTCGGACCTTACACTTACGGTCCTTACTCATGACAACTCTGCAATCTAATAGCTGCCATATATAGAGGAACTACTCCTCCCACACTTCCTCTCACAGCAGTAATTAATGCAAATTCACAACACACTTGTTGCACTTGGATGCATGTGCAAATACACAAATTACAGCTCCACATAAAAATATGTAAAACATATATACAAATGTCTCAAGATACTCCATACAAATGCTTACATATATATCGCTCAATATTGCAATATTAGGTGGTTCTTGGAGACATATAGCCCGTACACATTGCAGCTCCAGGAGTACATGGAGCTAGTACTGGAATTTTTGCTCAAGAATAATTTTTTTATGTTTGATAAGGGATATTATCTCCAAATTTAGGGTGTGTCGATGGGGCGAAGTTCTCTCCCTACGTAGCCAATATTTTTATGGCGTGGTGGGAGATGCGCTTCCTCCTCAACACACACCCATTCTCTGGTTCCATCCGATGGTATGGTCGCTAAATCGATGACCTGCTGTTTGTGTGGTCTGGAGATGTGGCGGCCATACCACTGTTTGGAACCTACATCAATTCTTCTGTTGCTTCAATCGAATTTAATATACAGTATGATAAATGTGGTGCAGTGTTTTTGGATTTGTGTTTAAAGGGTGATAGTGTTAGTGGACAGGTGGTTACCTGCACCTATAGGAAGGAGTTGGCGGGCAACACAATATTATTGGCTACTTCGTGTCACCCGCCTCACGTGGTACATAATATTCCCAAAGGTGAGATGATAAGAGCGAGACGTAACAGCTCGGACACAAATTCTTTTTTGATTAAAGCAAAAAATATCCAGGATCGTCTTTATAGGAGAGAATACAGGTTTGAACAAATAGAAAAGTGTAAAAATTTGGTTACATCCTTGAATAGAGACAGTCTCTTGTTTCCTAGAACCGGCAAAAAAGGATGTCGACATAACTGTGAAGAAGACCGTTCTCTGTTTTTTTCTACACAGTATAGTATGGAATACAATAAAATCTGTAAAATTATGAGAAAATATTTGCCGGTTTTATATGGAGATAAGGATTGGTCTCTGGTTATAGAACGGGGCATCAAATGTGTATCAAGTAGGGCACAAACAATAGGAGACATGCTTAGTTCAAGCCTGTTTCAGAGTAAACGTAACACTAAACCTACTTGGCTGAACAATCCTGGTAGCTACCGCTGTGGACATAATAGGTGCATTTGTTGCGGCTTGATGGAACCCTCTAAAAAAAAAATTTCCACAGTGAATGGGAGTGAGTATAAAATTGGTGCATACCTTAATTGCAACACTAACTTTGCAGTGTATTTAATTACCTGCGTTCCTTGCAGGTTGCAATATGTAGGGTGCACTACGAATCCAATCCAGACCCGCATACGAAAGCACATATCAGATGTCCCTCACTTTGAAAAACGAAATGTATCGGCGGTTAGTCTACATTGCGCAGTAGTACATGGGGGGGGCCACCTCTCAACTTTCTGTGCAAAGTATCGAAAGGGTTACGTTACCCCCGCGAGGGGGGGATCATAGGTGCAAACTTTTAAACAGGGAAACATTTTGGATGTTTCAGCTGGACACCAGACAACCAAATGGTTTAAACAGAAGACAAGATTTAATATTGCAATATTGAGCGATATATATGTAAGCATTTGTATGGAGTATCTTGCGACATTTGTATATATGTTTTACATATTTTTATGTGGAGCTGTAATTTGTGTACATGTTGCATCCAAGTGCAACAAGTGTGTTGTGAATTTGCACTAATTGCTGCTGTGAGAGGAAGTGTGGGAGGAGTAGTTCCTCTATATATGGCAGCTATTAGATTGCAGAGTTGTCATGAGTAAGGACCGTACGTGTAAGGTCCGAAACGCGTAGACTGTAAGTTATCATCCTGTACATGGAAACGTTTTTATCGCATTACTAATAAAGCAAGCAAGAAAAAAGAAATTCTGCTGGTGAGCTGGACTTCATTTTCTTCATTGATGGGGAGGTATGTTATGCTACCTTTAGGTATGTAATTGGCACTGCTGAGGGTATTTTGTGCTCTACAGTGATATTTGATTGGAGCTGCTGCAAAGGTAATATAATGATCCCTCTGATACTGTCACACTCACAGCCTTTATGACACAGATTTCCACTGCTTACTTGCCAGCATCTTGACACTGTTTGTGGATACGGTCACACTTGTGGGGTCTTCTGTGGGATTTTCTGCACTAGAAAATGCACAGAGTATCTGAATGAAATCTTCAGCGACAAATCATGTGAATTTTGGGGTCGATTTTAGTGTGGAAATGCTGCAGATCACCAACAGATTTCTCTCTTTGCATAGCAAGGAATTTAATCTCTGGTGGTAATCAGGAACATGGCAATATAATTTAAAACTGATCACTGCCCTCATCATTCATTTTGAGGGCTCCACGGGGCACAGGGCACCTGTTTGTGATTGTGGGGTCAAAGCACTAGGATTCCACCGATCTAATAGTTATCCCCTATCCTTTGCATCCCCCAGCCATAGCCTGACTGGTCAGAGCAGCAAACCTTAAAGAAACAAACATGCGATCGTCACATGTGCTGTCCCCTGTCTCCTCTGGGACATCCGCATGACAGCAGCAGTGGACTGGGAACTTAAAGTGGACATAGAAAAAATACTAAAAGTGCCACCATTTTGTAGGTCCAAATCAATGGAAGGCAGGGCCAACACATGTAGGTGGGGCCAGAACTACCATATTGCGGCACATTGAACCACCCCAACAGAGCCAAATACCACAGTCCATCACAAAATACTGCCCCCATCAGCACAAAATACATCCTCAAAAACTTCCACTGGCTGGCTGTGAGGAGGGTTTAGGCAGCCCCTTTGGGCATCGGCCCACCGGGAAATTTCCCTGTAAGGTCTATGGCCAATCCACCCCTGCATGACAGCCACCTGTGCCAATCCTGGTTTCGCCCACCACTGTAGCAGAGACACTGCCAGATCATGGTCAGGTAAGTTCATAACAGCACCAGAATTCTGGTGCATATTGTTTAGTAAATCTCCCCTAGTGAGTTTTTGCTGCAGAATGTGAACAGGAATTCTGTAACAAAGTACAGTACAGTGTTAGTTACAGTACAGTGTTAGTGAATGGGGTTTTAACAAATCCTATTCACTCACAGTGGAGAAAATCCTCACAGATTATAGGTATGCAGAAATTGCAGATCATGTCCTATCAGTAGTAGAAATCCCTCAGATCAGATTAATCCCTCAGATCATCTAATGAGTGAAATGCACTGCTAAATATTGCACCAAAACCAACAATGAAAACCATATGCAACACATGCCGATTTCATTGTTAATTTTACACGGTGTACAGTGGTGCAGATTTTCAAACAAGTCCTAAAAGGGGAAAATTATCCACTATCACATTTCTGTGAGTGGCACAAGTATGTCATCGTTTAGGATTAGAAGATAATTTAAAGATCAAATCTGTGTTTTCAATCAATGGAATGATGATCAGATGACCGGTTTTATTTAAAAAACAGGGATCTATCAAAGTCTCATCTTCACGAGACATGTTTGTAGAAGTGTGTCATGGCATGAACAAAAGAGATTTCAGAAGAAGAGTTGTTGATGCCCATCAGGCTGCCAAAGGCTATAAAACCCTACCAGCTTCTAACACCAGAACCCTACATCTAATGCTGAGAGTAGATGGTGGTTCTGTCCACTGTTCTTTGGGACTCATATGATCAAGCTAATCTAAAGAGTCTAAAAGACTGACTTATACTTAATCCCTAAGCGGGTGGAGAGAGCCACTATGTATTCTCAGCATTAGACGTAGGGTTCTGCTATGCGCAGCTGGTAGGGACGTTCCAGGGCAACAATGGGCTGACGCTGCCCACCTGGATCTAGAGAAGATCAAGGTATTTAGGGACAATTAGGGGCAATTCAGATTCTACCTTGATCCTCTGTGGTTGCTTATGGCATATCACCTCTAGAAACCAACAGTCCTGGTAAGGTTACTTCATTTTCCATCTTCGAGCACTAGTCATTGATATACCACTTTAATTATGTTTTTACTTCAAATTTTTTTAAATCTTTTATGATATTGATAAAAGTTACGTTTTAATTAAGATTGTCCTTCCAGTGGAGGCTTGCTTCTGGTTTATGGCTTCTCTACAATAGAACTTGCAAGGCCATAACCGGAATGGGCCCTGAAACAAAAATGAGTTACAGGCCCCCCACTTACTAAATGCCATTTATTATACTACCTCTTCAGCCCTATAGCTACATCCATCACTATTTCCTAATATGAGCAGTTTCATTACAGAGAATTGAGTTTTCATTAAATAAATACATGTATCAGCTAACTGAAAAGTATTTTTTTCAGTATTTCACACTATATTTAAAAATAAAACAGCTGTTTCATGAGGTTACCCCTCTACATGCTTTCTGTGGTGCCATTCTCCTGGAGGTATGGCACAAACGTGGTGGGCCTGCCCTAAAGCGTAATGATTCTGGAAGTGGAGCTTCCTGTTGTGAAGGACAGGCACTTGAATTGTGACAAAGGAGCAGCTTTCATAATTAAACTACAGTATGGTAAGTTTTATTAAGTTACATTTGCAAATCAGCCAATAACCTGTTATGTCCCTGGGCAATCCCAGCTAAGAAGCATAATTGTAAGTGAACTTTGACCAATATAATAAAAAAGTAATTCGTAGTGACTCATACAACATAGATACAATGTCAATAAAATTTTAATTAATTTAAGTTGTAGACAAGTATAGGGAGGACACAGTTTGATCAAAAGTGACAAGTTCGCAGGAAATAGCAGTAATAAAGTCCAATGACTCATGTCTTTTTGGCAGAGACAATAAAACTGTGGAATTCTTGTAGGATTCATGATGGTCTTCACAACGCAACTAAAGGTACCACATAAGTCTATCCATTCACCCTATATCCCTAGTCACACTATGACAGTTTACAATGTCATTTAGATGGCTACATGAAGCCATTATAAAGACTATGCAGTGTTTTCATCCTTTAAGGTCTTAAATTCAAGGCTACTTGTGAGATGAAATGTGGAAAGCTGGAGGCTTTCCTTGAACTTTTCTTGCAATGGTAGAACTCTGCGGCTGTTACAGTTAGGCCTATAATAAGATATTCAGTAGCTTATTGATCTAAAGTTTTTTCAGAAGAGGCATGTGTTGCAGAATACTTCCACAGTACTTCCACAACATTTGTTGCAAATGTATTTTTGTTATTAAAGGGAACCAGTCACATTGCCAGGGTGTCTGAGCTGTAGGTAGCATGTTATTAAGGAGGAAGAGCTGAAAAGATTGAATTGACAATTGTATGGAAAAGATTCAGTAAAGCTTGTAATTTATACATTTAAATTCCTGTTCATTCCAGGCTTTGAAGTCACAGAGGCGGTCCTATCAGTGATTGACAGCCTTACCTCTATGACTGTATATACACAGATAGCTGTCAATTACTGATAGGACCTCCTCATTGACTTCAAAGAATTAGCAGGGATTTAATTAATGAAATAAATGTTTTACTGCATCTTTCCCTATAAAACTATATATCAATCTGTTCCGCTCCTCCTGCTCTATAACATGCTACCTGCAAAGTAATTTACATTTCCAAGGTGACAGGTTCCCTTTAAAAGATATTTCCGAGGCAAAGTGTTCAATATCTCATGGAATGTTTGCTTCTTCTGTGAGTTATATGACATTTTTGCTTCTTCCAAACTATTTTATTTTGCTCCAAACATGTTACAAAATTCTACAAAATTCGACCCAAATTTCAGGAAAGATTCAATTAATCACGAATCTGAAATTCTTGGAAATTCGTGGTAATGAATCAGATTTTTTCTAAAATGGTTGCTGCACATGTTACAAACTGAAAATAAGAAGCCTGGGAATGAAGGATCACCCATAATGCCGTGCAGCCAGCCAATCAGCAGATAGTCATCCCCTGTGACGTCACAGCCTTATGAAAAGTCTCATCCTGCCCGATCTCTGCCAATTTCCAGTAAACTGAGCATAGGGACAGATGTGACAAGTGCTAGGGACAGTGATTAGGACAGACTTTATTTGAAAAATATTCGTTTTCAACAGGTATTGACAGCTTAGAGATAGTGTAGGGATATAATAGGGAGACTTTATCCACACTATAGGAAAGAGAGCAGGGGCCAATAGAACAGTGTAATGCTTGGCTAATAAGAGCTATTACACCTTGCTGCACTAATTTGGGTTAAAAAAAAGTGTTCTAATACTACTGATTTTAGGTTGTTCACATTCTTTTATACATAAGTAATTCCATTAATCCTTGATTCTGTAATTGAGGTAAAATAACGGTCTGATACTATTTTTTTTGCGTGGTTCGCATTGTTATTTTACATAAGTAATTCCATCAATCCTTGATTCTGTAATTGGGGTGAATTTGCTGTCTGATACAACAGATTTTGGGGTGTTTATGTACTTATATACATAAGTAAATCCCTTAATCATTGACAGTAAAATAGTGGTCTCATACTACTGATTTTGGGGTGAACAGGTTCTGTATAGAGATGAGCGAACACCTGGATGTTCGGGTTCGAGAAGTTCGGCCGAACTTCCCGAAAATGTTCGGGTTCGGGATCCGAACTCGACCCGAACTTTATCCCGAACCCCAACCCCATTAAAGTCAATGGGGACCCGAACTTTTAGGCACTAAAAAGGCTGTAAAATAGTCCAGGAACTGGCGAGAGGGCTGCCAAAGGCAGCAAAATGTAGGTAAATCCCCTGCAAACAAATGTGGATAGGGAAATGAATTAAAATAAAATAAAATAAATAACATTTAACCAATTTCAATTGAAGAGAGGTCCCACAGCAAGGAATCATGAGTCATATAACTCAACAGTGGAGAAGGAAACTTTCAGTTATTTCGGCCCCAGCACCCAGACAGAGGAGAGAGGACCCACAGCAAGGAATCATGCGTCATATCACCCACCACTGGAGAAGGCCACTTTCAGTTATTTCGGCCCCAGCACCCAGACAGAGGAGAGAGGTCCCACAGCAAGGAATCATGCGTCATATCAACCACCACTGGAGAAGGCCACTCTCAGTTATTTCGGCCCAGCACCCAGACAGAGGAGAGAGGTCCCACAGCAAGGAATCATGCGTCATATCACCCACCACCGGAGAAGGCCACTCTCAGTTATTTCGGCCCAGCACCCAGACAGAGGAGAGAGGTCCCACAGCAAGGAATCATGCGTCATATCAACCCACCACCGGAGAAGGCCACTCTCAGTTATTTAGCCCTAGCACCCAGACAGAGAGAGAGGTCCCACAGCAAGGAATCATGCGTCATATCAACCACCACCGGAGAAGGCCACTCTCAGTTATTTCGGCCCAGCACCCAGACAGAGGAGAGAGGTCCCACAGCAAGGAATCATGCGTCATATCAACCACCACCGGAGAAGGCCACTCTCAGTTATTTCGGCCCAGCACCCAGACAGAGAGAGAGGTCCCACAGCAAGGAATCATGCGTCATATCACCCACCACCGGAGAAGGCCACTCTCAGTTATTTCGGCCCAGCACCCAGACAGAGGAGAGAGGTCCCACAGCAAGGAATCATGCGTCATATCAACCACCACCGGAGAAGGCCACTCTCAGTTATTTCGGCCCAGCACCCAGACAGAGGAGAGAGGTCCCACAGCAAGGAATCATGCGTCATATCAACCACCACCGGAGAAGGCCACTCTCAGTTATTTCGGCCCAGCACCCAGACAGAGGAGAGAGGTCCCACAGCAAGGAATCATGCGTCATATCACCCACCACCGGAGAAGGCCACTCTCAGTTATTTCGGCCCAGCACCCAGACAGAGGAGAGAGGTCCCACAGCAAGGAATCATGCGTCATATCAACCACCACCGGAGAAGGCCACTCTCAGTTATTTCGGCCCAGCACCCAGACAGAGGAGAGAGGTCCCACAGCAAGGAATCATGCGTCATATCAACCACCACTGGAGAAGGCCACTCTCAGTTATTTCAGCCCAGCACCCAGACAGAGGAGAGAGGTCCCACAGCAAGGAATCATGCGTCATATCAACCACCACTGGAGAAGGCCACTCTCAGTTATTTCGGCCCAGCACCCAGACAGAGGAAGAGGTCCCACAGCAAGGAATCATGCGTCATATCACCCACCACCGGAGAAGGCCACTCTCAGTTATTTCGGCCCAGCACCCAGACAGAGGAGAGAGGTCCACAGCAAGGAATCATGCGTCATATCAACCACCACCGGAGAAGGCCACTCTCAGTTATTTCGGCCCAGCACCCAGACAGAGAGAGAGGTCCCACAGCAAGGAATCATGCGTCATATCAACCACCACCGGAGAAGGCCACTCTCAGTTATTTCGGCCCAGCACCCAGACAGAGAGAGAGGTCCCACAGCAGGAATCATGCGTCATATCAACCACCACCGGAGAAGGCCACTCTCAGTTATTTCGGCCCAGCACCCAGACAGAGGAGAGGTCCCACAGCAAGGAATCATGCGTCATATCAACCACCACCGGAGAAGGCCACTCTCAGTTATTTCGGCCCCACCACCCAGACAGAGGAGAGGTTCATTCAACTTTGGGTTGCACCGCAAGATCATGGTAAAGTTAAAAAAATGAGGATTCAATAAAGAAGTGCCCCGGAGTACAAGAATACATGGTTGAGGGGAGGCAGTTATAAATGTCTATTCTGCACAAGGGAGGCACAGGTCCTGTGGGATCCATGCCTGGTTCATTTTATGAGCGTCAGCTTGTCCACGTTGGCTGTGGACAGGCGGCTGCGTTTGTCAGTAATGGCGCCCCCTGCCGTGCTGAATACACGTTTCAGACAAAACGCTGGCCGCCGGGCAGGCCAGCACCTCCAAGGCATAAAATGCTAACTCTGGCCACGTGGACAATTTGGAGACCCAGAAGTTGAATGGGGCCGAACCATCAGTCAGTGCGTGGAGGGGTGTGCAGGCGTGCTGTTCAGCCATGTTAGTGAAATGCTGCCTCCTGCTAACACGTTCCGTATCAGGTGGTTGTGCAGTTAGCTGTGGCGTGGAGACAAAACTTTTCCACATTTCTGCCATGCTAACCCTGCCCTCAGAAGAGCTGGCCGTGACACTGCTGCGTTGGCGACCTCTTGCTCCTCCTCTGCCTTCGCCTTGGGCTTCCACCTGTTCCCCTGTGACATTTGGGAATGCTCTCAGGAGCGCCTCTACCAGCGTGCGCTTGTACTCGCGCATCTTCCTATCACGCTCCAGTGCAGGAAGTAAGGTGGGCACATTGTCTTTGTACCGGGGATCCAGCAGGGTGGCAACCCAGTAGTCCGCACACGTTAAAATGTGCGCAACTCTGCTGTCGTTGCGCAGGCACTGCAGCATGTAGTCGCTCATGTGTGCCAGGCTCCCCAGAGGTAAGGACAAGCTGTCCTCTGTGGGAGCGTATCGTCATCGTCCTCCGTATCCCCCAGCCACGCACCAGTGATGGGCCTGAGCTGTGTCGGGTGCCACCCCGCTGTGAACCTGCTTCATCCTCATCCTCCTCCACCTCCTCCTCATCCTCCTCGTCCTCCAGTAGTGGGCCCTGGCTGGCCACATTTGTACCTGGCCTCTGCTGTTGCAAAAACCTCCCTCTGAGCCACTTCTAACAGACTGGCCTGAAAGTGCTAAAAATGACCCCTCATCCTCCTCCTCCTCCTCCTGGGCCACCTCCTCTTCCATCATCGCCCTAAGCGTTTTCTCAAGGAGACATAGAAGTGGTATTGTAACGCTGATAACGGTGTCATCGCCACTGGCCATGTTGGTGGAGTACTCGAAACAGCGCAACAGGGCACACAGGTCTCGCATGGAGGCCCAATCATTGGTGGTGAAGTGGTGCTGTTCCGCAGTGCGACTGACGCGTGCGTGCTGCAGCTGAAACTCCACTATGGCCTGCTGCTGCTCGCACAGTCTCTCCAGCATGTGCAAGGTGGAGTTCCACCTGGTGGGCACGTCGCATATGAGGCGGTGAGCGGGAAGGCCGAGTTACGCTGTAGCGCAGACAGGCGAGCAGCGGCAGGATGTGAACGCCGAAGCGCACAGACGGCCCTCACTTTATGCAGCAGCTCTGACATGTCGGGGTAGTTGTGAATGAACTTCTGCACCACCAAATTCAGCACATGCGCCAGGCAAGGGATGTGCGTCAAACCGGCTAGTCCCAGAGCTGCGACGAGATTTCGCCCATTATCGCACACCACCAGGCCGGGCTTGAGGCCCACCGGCAGAAACCACTGGTCGGTCTGTTGTTCAATACCCCGCCACAACTCCTGCGCGGTGTGGGGCCTGTCCCCCAAACATATGAGTTTCAGAATGGCCTGCTGACGCTTACCCCGGGCTGTGCTGAAGTTGGTGGTGAAGGTGTGTGGCTGACTGGATGAGCTGGTGGAAGCAGAGGAGGAGGAAGCCGAGTAGGAGGAGGAGGCTACAGGAGGCAAAGAATGATGCCCTGCGATCCTTGGCGGCGGAAGGACGTGCGCCAAGGAACTCTCCGCCTGGGGCCCAGCCGCCACTACATTTACCCAGTGTGCAGTTAGGGAGATATAGCGTCCCTGGCCGTGCTTACTGGTCCACGTATCTGTGGTTAGGTGGACCTTGCCACAGATGGCGTTGCGCAGTGCACACTTGATTTTATCGGATACTTGGTTGTGCAGGGAAGGCACGGCTGTCTTGGAGAAGTAGTGGCGGCTGGGGACAACATACTGTGGGACAGCCATGGACATCAGCTGTTTGAAGCTGTCTGTGTCCACCAGCCTGAATGACAGCATTTCAAAGGCCAGTAGTTTAGAAATGCTGGCATTCAGGCCCAGGGCCTCGAGGGTGGCTAGGTGGGAATTTACGCTTTCTCTCAAGGTTTGTGAGATGGAGAGCTGAACGCTGCCGTGTGACATGGTGGAGATGCTTGGTGACGCAGGTGGTGGTGTCGGTGGCACATCCTCTGTTTGGTGGGCGGCAGGTGCCAACGTTCCTCCCGAGGCGGAGGAAGAGGCCGAGGCAGCAGCAGAAGAGGGAGCAGGGGAGCCTGAGTGAGTTCCTTGCTTTTAAGGTGTTTACTCCACTGCAGTTCATGCTTTGCATGTAGATGCCTGGTCATGCAGGTTGTGCTAAGGTTCAGAACGTTAATGCCTCGCTTCAGGATCTGATGGCACAGCGTGCAAACCACTCGGGTCTTGTCGTCAGCACATTGTTTAAAGAAGTGCCATGCCAGGGAACTCCTTGAAGCTGCCTTTGGGGTGCTCGGTCCCTGGTGGCGGTGGCCAGTAGCAGGCGAACTCTCTTGGCGGCGGCTGTTCTGCTTTTGCCCCCTGCTCCTCTTTTTGCTACGCTGTTGGCTCGGTCTCACCACTGCCTCTTCCTCTGAACTATGAAAGTCAGTGGCACGACCTTCATTCCATGTGGGGTCTAGGACCTCATCGTCCCCTGCATCGTCTTCCACACAGTCTTCCTCCCTGACCTCCTGTTCGGTCTGCACACTGCAGAAAGACGCAGCAGTTGGCACCTGTGTTTCGTCATCATCAGAGACGTGCGGACTCCGATGAGGTGGTATTCCCATGTCCTCATCATCAGGAAACATCAGTGGTTGTGCATCAGTGCATTCTATGTCTTCCACCACTGGGGAAGGGCTAGGTGGATTTCCTTGGGAAACCCTGCCAGCAGAGTCTTCAAACAGCATAAGAGACTGCTGCATAACTTGGAGGCTCTGACAGTTTCCCTGATATGCATGGGGGTGATGTGACAGACTGATGGGCTTGGTTTTCAGGTGCCACCTGTGCGCTTTCTGCAGAAGACTGGGTGGGAGATAATGTTGTGAACATGCTGGATCCACTGTCGGCCACCCAATTGACTAGCGCCTGTACCTGCTCAGGCCTTACCATCCTTAGAACGGCATTGGGCCCCACCAAATATCGCTGTAAATTCTGGCGGGTACTGGAACCTGAGGTAGTTGGTTCACTAGGACGTGTGGCTGTGGCAGAATGGCCACGTCCTCTCCCAGCACCAGAGGGTACACTAACACCACCACGACCGCGTCCGCGTCCCTTACTAGATGTTTTCCTCATTGTTACCGTTCACCAAGCACCACAATAAGGAAAAAATATTTGGCCCAATGTATTGATTTCAAATTCAGGCCTTTTTTACAGGCACCTAACACTATCTGCCTATTTGTTTATGTAGCGTATTACACTAATCCAGGCACAGCAGTAACCACTGATTTAGGGGAATATCTCTTTAGGGCTAGTATTTAGGCCCTGGATGAAAGGTATCCTTTTATGGACAGATTTACAATTGGCCTGCAACAGCTGGGACAACAGATTCAGGGTATTGCTATTTTGGCAGATTAATTTCACCCCAGAACAAAATATATGTTTTAGCAGACACTATGAAATCTGGCCTGCAACTGCTGGGACACCAGATTCAGGGTATTGCTATTTTGCAAAATTAATTTCACCCCAGAACAAAATATGTGTTTTGGCGGACACTATGAAATCTGGCCTGCAACTGCTGGGACACCAGAATCAGGGTATTGCTATATTGGCAGGTTAATTTCACCGTAGAACAAAATATATGTTTAAGCGGACACTATGAAATCTGGCCTGCAACTGCTTGGACACCAGATCCAGGGTATTGCTATGTTGGCAGGTTAATTTCACCCCAGAACAAAATATATGTGTAAGCGGATACTATGAAATCTGGCCTGCAACTGCTTGGACACCAGATTCAGGGTATTGCTATATTGGCAGGTTAATTTCACCCCAGAACAAAATATATGTGTAAGCGGTGTGGGGAGTTGCTCTGGTAGACAGCGGTGCGGGTGCAGTATAGAGGCAAAGAGAGTCCAGGTAGTGCAGCAAACAGTGTTTTATTTCACACTTGCACAAACAAAACTCAAAACAGTCACTTAGTGTTACTTCACACACACAGCAAAAACTTGAGGCAAAACAAAAGTCCAAGACTGAATCAAATTCACCTGTGTGGTTTAGGTGCGTGTTCACACCCGGCTGACAGCCCAGCCGCAGGAAAGTCCAACCTCAGGCTTCCAGGCAGACTGCACGCCTCTTTGTAAGCTCTTGCTTCCAGCCCTGAGAGCTCCACGGAACACCAGCAGTTTCCAGGTTAAATCACCTCAAATCCTAGGTGTCAGTTCACACCTGGCTGAATGCTCGGCAACACAAAAAGTCCACTGACCGTCTTTAAATGGTCTGCTCTTCTGACACACAGGTCTCAGCTTTTCAGCCCAGCACAGGGCTCAGATCCCACACACAGTGAGAGAGTTTGCATAAAACCCAGCTGTCTTAAGTGCAGCTAGGTAATCACCTAAAACCCGGACCGGCACCTAAAATCCGGTCCAGTATTTTGCCCTCACCTGGCTGCAATCAACCCAGCAGCACAGGCTGAGAGGAAAATACCTGTTTTTTACCACCAAACCCTCTCACTGTGTCACATACCCCCCTTTGTTCAACCCTGAGGGGTGCACACACGCCAGACAGTATACCCAGAACCAGGCACTCGCATTTCCCTGCTAACTGCCCTGCTCTGTGTTCCACTGAATATCTAAAGTTCTGAAGTCACCCAACCCTCTGGTGACCCAGGACTTTCCTTCTTTGTCCAGATGGGGACAGGCTGCGGCCAACCCCATATCACTCTTTCAGAGATGGCTTGTCGCCGAGCCACGGGCACCTGGTACGGCTTTAACCAGACTTTTGCCTGGGGCTCAGTGACAATATCACGGTGAGTTATGGAAGGGCATTCAGGGAAATCACAGAACACCTCTGTGTTCCGACTAACAAACTCCTTGGCTCTCTGAGTCTGTTCAGTGGAAAGGCTGCCAGTAATTTTATCTGTGGCAGCAGCTTCCCTGTTAGCAGACAGAGGGACCGGAATCTCTTTCAGATTAACCGGCCTAGATATTAACCTAGATAAACCGGCCACGGGTTGTTCTCAATATAAGTCTCTCTAACCTTCCAAGGTTTCTGTAAATTTACATGGTAGATCGGCTCCGGCTTTTGCAGTCCTGGCTGGTGTACCTTGTAATTTTGGTCTCCAACTTTCTGTGCTATTTTATAGGTCCCCTTCCCCCTAGCGCTGTCCTTACTGTCCACAGGTGGCCCAACAACCAAAACCGGGTCCCTTTGGCTACGGACCCCAGACACTCGATTGCAGGTCCGGCTTTGGCCTGGCTGAGCCACCTTCCTATGTTTTCTCCCTATCCTCCTAAGGGGGACTGTCTTCCCCTCACCCACCGGACCTACTGTGGGTCCCTCTGCCTTGGGTTTCTGGGGTTCTAACACCTCACCTGGGTTAGGCCTCACTACTGGAAGTTTTCCTACCTGTCTGGGAACTGTACGTACCATGGCCAGCCACAGGGCTGGGAACAATGGAAAGTCTCTTCCTATTATCACATCATAGGGCATACTCGTGGTTACAACCACCTCATGGACCTGCCTGCCGACACACGTGCTTACAGACAACAGAGCAGTGGGGTATTCTTTTAAATCTCCATGAATGCTGGAAACCCCGACTCTCCGGCCTGTAAACTCTGTGGGTCGCACCAGGAAGCCCTCACCAGGGTCACCTGACTCCCTGAATCCAGCAGAGCTGCCACTGGAGTGTCTCCCACCTCCACCCGACACAAATGTTCATCATGGTTAACCTCTGACACATCGACCCTTCTGGCATACAATGACTGTCGATACCCAAAGTTCACATCCATGGGCTCATCCAGGAGGGGACAGTTGGCCCGTACATGGCCAGGCTCCTGGCACCGCCAGCATATTATAGAGTCCCGATCCCCAAAGGGCACATCCCGTGCGGTCTTTCTCAGCTCAGGCCGCAGGGTCTGGGGAGGGGATTTTCTGGGTTTTATTACTCCCTTCCCCAGAGTTCCCCCTTAAGTTCCTCAGTAGCCCCATAACGTTCGACCAGGTCCACCATCTCCAGGGCACTAGTAGGAGATGTCTGGCCAACCCAGCGCTGGAGGGGTAGTGGCAATGCCCTCCAGAATTTGTCAGCTTACAATACGGTCCAGCATAGCAGTGGGACTAAGTACGTCAGGGCGGTAGCCATTTTTGTAAGAGTTTTAGCAAATTGTAATACTGGGGTCGTGCTGGCTCAGCTGGGTTAAACTCCCACTGATGTACCCGCTGGGCCCTGACCAACACATTCACCCCCAGTCTCGCCAGGATCTCACCCTTAACCACAGAGTAGTCTGCTGCTTGGTCGTCCGGTAAATCAAAGTAAACCTGTTGGGGTCCTGACGCCAGAAACGGAGCGATGACCTCTGCCCACTGGTCTCGGGTAGTCTCTCTCTCACGGCCACCTTTTCGAACATCGCCAAGTAGGTTTCAACATCATCTGTCAGTGTCATCTTGGGAACGGCGGTGCGGACTGCTTTCCGGGCATCGTGCACTCCCTGAGGCATCCCTGACTTTTCTAGCACCATTACGTGTTGCAGCAGCCGCTGGTTCGTGGTCCTGCTGTCGCTGATTAGCCTCTAGCAGCTGTGCGACGGCCTCTTCATGTCTTTTTTTGCTGTTGTGCGATGGCCTGCTGTTGGACAAGTAAGGCTTCCTCATGTCTCTTTTGCTGCTGTGCGATGGCCTGCTGTTGGACATCCATGGCCTGCTGTTGCTTTTAAGTTGGCCTGGACAAGCTGCTTTATCATCTCCTCCATCTTGTCCTGTGTTGGTGGTTGCAGCTTGGCAGGCTTAATCCAGGACATACAACAGTGCCCAGAAAAAAAATGCTACGAAAAGTTTTGGCTTCACGCCAGCCTCACTGCAATTGCCCGCATCCGACACCAAATGTGGGGAGTTGCTCTGGTAGACAGCGGTGCGGGTGCAGTATAGAGGCAAAGAGAGTCCAGGTAGTGCAGCAAACAGTGTTTTATTTCACACTTGCACAAACAAAACTCAAAACAGTCACTTAGTGTTACTTCACACACATAGCAAAAACTTGAGGCAAAACAAAAGTCCAAGACTGAATCAAATTCACCTGTGTGGTTTAGGTGCGTGTTCACACCCGGCTGACAGCCCAGCCGCAGGAAAGTCCAACCTCAGGCTTCCAGGCAGACTGCACGCCTCTTTGTAAGCTCTTGCTTCCAGCCCTGAGAGCTCCACGGAACACCAGCAGTTTCCAGGTTAAATCACCTCAAATCCTAGGTGTCAGTTCACACCTGGCTGAATGCTCGGCAACACAAAAAGTCCACTGACCGTCATTAAATGGTCTGCTCTTCTGACACACAGGTCTCAGCTTTTCAGCCCAGCACAGGGCTCAGATCCCACACACAGTGAGAGAGTTTGCATAAAACCCAGCTGTCTTAAGTGCAGCTAGGTAATCACCCAAAAAACCCGGACCGGCACCTAAAATCCGGTCCAGTATTTGCCCTCACCTGGCTGCAATCAACCCAGCAGCACAGGCTGAGAGGAAAATACCTGTTTTTTACCACCAAACCTCTCACTGTGTCACAGCGGACACTATGAAATCTGGCCTGCAACTGCTTGGACACCAGATTCAGGGTATTGCTATATTGGCAGGTTAATTTCACCCCAGAACAAAAATATTATTTATTATATTTGAATGTATCCGTACTGGCGGGCCCTAGGTACCCCAGACCGACACTGTATATATTTATACACACACGCAAGCCTGCTTATGCTTTCGGGTGCACACCCTAATGCAATAGGCTGCGCACGCCGATGTCAGTGCATTCTATGTCTTCCACCACTGGGGAAGGGCTAGGTGGATTTCCTTGGGAAACCCTGCCAGCAGAGTCTTCAAACAGCATAAGAGACTGCTGCATAACTTGAGGCTCTGACAGTTTCCCTGATATGCATGGGGGTGATGTGACAGACTGATGGGCTTGTTTTTCAGGTGCCACCTGTGCGCTTTCTGCAGAAGACTGGGTGGGAGATAATGTTGTGAACATGCTGGATCCACTGTCAGCAACCCAATTGACTAGCGCCTGTACTTGCTCAGGCCTTACCATCCTTAGAACGGCATTGGGCCCCACCAAATATCGCTGTAAATTCTGGCGGGTACTGGAACCTGAGGTAGTTGGTTCACTAGGACGTGTGGCTGTGGCAGAATGGCCACTTCCTCTCCCAGCACCAGAGGGTACACTAACACCACCACGACCGCGTCCGCGTCCCTTACTAGATGTTTTCCTCATTGTTACCGTTCACCAAGCACCACAATAAGGAAAAAATATTTGGCCCAATGTATTGATTTCAAATTTAGGCCTTTTTTTACAGGCACCTAACACTATCTGCCTATTTGTTTATGTAGCGTATTACACTAATCCAGGCACAGCAGTAACCACTGATTTAGGGAATATCTCTTTTAGGGCTAGTATTTAGGCCCTGGATGAAAGGTATCCTTTTATGGACAGATTTACAATTGGCCTGCAACTGCTGGGACAACAGATTCAGGGTATTGCTATTTTGCCAGATTAATTTCACCCCAGAACAAAATATATGTTTTAGCAGACACTATGAAATCTGGCCTGCAACTGCTGGGACACCAGATTCAGGGTATTGCTATTTTGCAAAATTAATTTCACCCCAGAACAAAATATGTGTTTTGGCAGACACTATGAAATCTGGCCTGCAACTGCTGGGACACCAGAATCAGGGTATTGCTATATTGGCAGGTTAATTTCACCGTAGAACAAAATATATGTGTAAGCGGACACTATGAAATCTGGCCTGCAACTGCTTGGACACCAGATTCAGGGTATTGCTATATTGGCAGGTTAATTTCACCCCAGAACAAAATATATGTGTAAACGGATACTAGAAAATCTGGGCTGCAACTGCTTGGACAACAGATCCAGGGTATTGCTATACTGGCAGTTTAATTATACCCCAGAACAAAATATATGTGTAAGCTGATACTAGGAAATCTGGCCTGCAACTGCTTGGACAACAGATCCAGGGTATTGCTATATTGGCAGTTTATTTTCACCCCAGAACAAAATATATGTGTAAGCGGATACTAGGAAATCTGGCCTGCAACTGCTTGGACAACAGATCCAGGGTATTGCTATATTGGCAGTTTAATTTCACCCCAGAACAAAATATATGTGTAAGCGGATACTAGGAAATCTGGCCTGCAACTGCTTGGACACCAGATTCAGGGTATTGCTATATTGGCAGGTTAATTTCACCCCAGAATAAAATATATGTGTAAGCGGATACTATGAAATCTGGCCTGCAACTGCTTGGACACCAGATTCAGGGTATTGCTATATTGGCAGGTTAATTTCACCCCAGAACAAAATATATGTGTAAGCGGACACTATGAAATCTGGCCTGCAACTGCTTGGACACCAGATTCAGGGTATTGCTATATTGGCAGGTTAATTTCACCCCAGAACAAAATATATGTGTAAGCGGATACTATGAAATCTGGCCTGCAACTGCTTGGACACCAGATCCAGGGTATTGCTATATTGGCAGGTTAATTATCACCCCAGAACAAAATATATGTGTAAGCTGATACTAGGAAATCTGGCCTGCAACTGCTTGGACAACAGATCCAGGGTATTGCTATATTGGCAGGTTAATTTCACCCCAGAACAAAATATATGTGTAAGCGGATACTATGAAATCTGGCCTGCAACTGCTTGGACACCAGATCCAGGGTATTGCTATATTGGCAGGTTAATTTCACCCCAGAACAAAATATATGTGTAAGCGGATACTATGAAATCTGGCCTGCAACTGCTTGGACACCAGATTCAGGGTATTGCTATATTGGCAGGTTAATTTCACCCCAGAACAAAATATATGTGTAAGCGGATACTATGAAATCTGGCCTGCAACTGCTTGGACACCAGATTCAGGGTATTGCTATATTGGCAGGTTAATTTCACCCCAGAACAAAATATATGTGTAAGCGGATACTATGAAATCTGGCCTGCAACTGCTTGGACACCAGATTCAGGGTATTGCTATATTGGCAGGTTAATTTCACCCCAGAAAATAATCTATCCTTTGCCAGACAGCAGACAGTATTATACTTGTCTAGCCAAAGCTGGAACACCAGATTTAGGGGATTGGTATTTGGGCAATTGTATTTAACCCTTAATAAAATATAGAAATTGCTATCCTGAGTTTCTAGGGGTGACAATTAGCACAGCCAAGCCCCTGATGTAGGATATAGCAAAAAAACTAGTATTGATGGATTGATGGACTTGGTGGCAGCTTCTTCTGGTGCACCACAAGTCACAAAATGGCCGCCGATCAACCCAGAAAATAAGTGACAGAAAAACGCTCTGTGCAGCCTAAAACCAGTGAGCAAGTAACTAGCAGAAGTTCAATGATTCTCAGCTGTTGATCGATCACTTCATTAAGTGTTTTGGCTAAGTTAATCCCTTCCTAATCTCGCCCTAACACAGCAGCTGCATCCTCTCCCTACACTAGTCAGAGCAGTGTGACGTGCGGCGCCACGTGACTCCAGCTTAAATAGAGGCTGGGTCACATGTTGCACTTGGTCAATCACAGCCATGCCATTAGTAGGCATGGCTGTGATGGGCTCTTAGGGCAAGAAGTAAAACGCTAGCTGATTGGCTGCTGTGCAGCCCTTCAGAAAGCGGGAAGTAATCGACGAACACCGAACCCGAACTTTTTTGAAAATGTCCGGGTTTGGGTCCCGGACACCCCAAAATTCGGTACGAACCCGAACGATGCTCGAACTGTTCGCTCAACACTACTCGCGAACTCCACAAAACATTGCAGTAATGGCCTACAGGTGAGCAGACGGTATAAAGCATTGGAGGTGAGGGCCTGAAGCTTAGCAAACCACAAAAAATATTGCAGTGATGGGCTAAAAGTAGACGGTATAAAGCATTGGCGGTTAAGGCTTGAAGCCTAGAGAACCCCATAAAACATTGCAGTACTGGCCTACAAGTGAGAGGACGGTATAAAGCATTAAAGGTGAGGGCCTGAAGGCTAGCGAACCCTATAAATCATTGCAGTGATGGCCTACAGGTGAGAAGACCTTATAAAGCATTGGAGGTGAGGGCCTGAAGCCTAGCGAACACCATAAAACATTGCAGTATTGGCCTACAGGTGAGCAGAAGGTATAAAGCATTGGAGGTGAGGGCCTGAAGCCTAGCGAACACCATAAAACATTGCAGTAATGGCCTACAGGTGAGCAGACAATATAAAGCATTGGAGGTGAGGGCCTTAAGCCTAAAGAACCCTTATAAAACATTGCAGTGATGGGCTACAGGTAAGCAGACGGTATAAAGCATTGGAGGTCAGGGCCTGAAGCTTAATGAACCCCATAAAATATTGCAGTGATGGGCTACAGGTAAGCAGATTTTATAAAGCATTTGAGGTGGGGGCATGAAGCCTAGCGAACCCCATAAAACAATGCAGTAATGGTCTACAGGTGAGCAGACGGTATGAGGCATTGGAGGTGAGGGCCTAAAGCCTAAAGAACCCTTATAAAACATTGCAGTGATGGGCTACAGGTGAGCAGACGGTATAAAGCATTGGAGGTGAGGGCCTGAAGCCTAGATAACCCATAACACATTGCAGTAATGACCTAAAGGTGAGCAGACGGAATAAAGCATTGGACGTGAAAGCCTGAAGCCTAGAGAACCCCATGAAACATTTCAGTAATGGACCACAGGTGAGCAGTCGGTATAAAGCATTGGAGGTGAGGGCCTGAAGACTAATGAACCCTTATAAAACATTGCAGTGATGGGCTACAGGTGAGCAGACGGTATAAAGCATTGGAGGTCAGGGCCTGAAGCTTAATGAACCCCATAAAATATTGCAGTGATGGGCTACAGGTGAGCAGATTTTGTAAAGCATTTGAGGTGGGGGCCTGAAGCCTAGCGAACCCCATAAAACATTGCAGTAATGGCCTACAGGTGAGCAGACAATATAAAGCATTGGAGGTGAGAGCCTGAAGCCTAGAGAACCCTTATAAAACATTGCAGTGATGGGCTACAGGTGAGCAGACGGTATAAAGCATTGGAGGTCAGGGCCTGAAGCTTAATGAACCCCATAAAATATTCCAGTGATGGGCTACAGGTAAGCAGATTTTATAAAGCATTTGAGGTGGGGGCATGAAGCCTAGCGAACCCCATAAAACAATGCAGTAATGGCCTACAAGTGAGCAGACGGTATGAAGCATTGGAGGTGAGGGCCTGAAGCCTAAAGAACCCTTATAAAACATTGCAGTGATGGGCTACAGGTGAGCAGACGGTATAAAGCATTGTAGGTGAGGGCCTTAAGCCTAAAGAACCCCATAAAATTTTGCAGTGATGGGCTACAGGTGAGCAGACCTTAAAAAGCATTGGAGGCGAGGGCCTGAAACCTAGCGAACCCCATAAATATTGCAGTAATGGCCTTCAGGTGAGCAGACCTTATAAAGCATTGGAGGTGAGGGCCTAAAGCCTAGCAAACCCCATAAAACATTGCATTAATGGCCTACAGGTGAGCAGACAGTATAAAGCATTGGAGGTGAGGGCCTATGGCCTACGAACCCCATAAAACATTGCAGTAATGTCCTACAGGTAAACAGACCTTATAAAGCATTGGAGGTGAGGGCTTGAAGCCTAACGAACCCTTTAAAACTTTGCAGTAATTGTCTACAGGTGAGCAGACCATTTAAAGCATTGGAGGTTTGGGCCTAAAGCCTAGAGAACTCATAAAACATTGCAGTGATGGGCTACAGGTGAGCAGACCTTATAAAGCATTGGAGGTGACACCTGAAGCCTAGCGAACCCCATAAAACAATGCAGTAATGGCCTACAGGTGAGCACTTATAAAGCATTGTAAGTGGGGGCATGAAGCCTAGGAACCCCATAAGATATTGCAGTAATGGCCTACAGGTGAGCAGACAGTATAAAGCATAGGACGTGAGGGCCTGAAGCCTAGCGAACCCCAAAAATCATTGCAGGGATGGCCTACACGTGAGCAGACGTAGAAAGCATTGGAGGTGAGGGCCTGAAGCTTAGAGAACCCCATAAAACATTGCAGTGATGGACTACAAGTGAGCAGACGGTATAAAGCATTGGAGGTTAGGTCCTAAAGCCTAGAGAACCCCATAAAACATTGCAGTGATGGGCTACAGGTGAGTAGACCTTATAAAGCATTGGAGGTGAGGGCCTTAAGCCCAGCGAACCCCATAAATAATTGCACTGATGGCCTACAGGTGAGCAGACGGTATAAAGCTTTTTCAGGTGACGTCCTGAAGCCTAGTGAACCCCATAAAATATTGCAGTGATGGGCTACAGGTGAGCAGACAGTATAAAGCATTGAAGGTGAGGGCCTATGGCCTACGAACCCCATAAAACATTGCAGTAATGTCCTACAGGTAAACAGACCTTATAAAGCATTGGAGGTGAGGGCCTGAAGCCTAACGAACCCCTTAAAACTTTGCAGTAATTGTCTACAGGTGAGCAGACCATTTAAAGCATTGGAGGTTTGGGCCTAAAGCCTAGAGAACACCATAAATCATTGCAGTGATGGCCTACAGGTGAGCAGACGTATAAAGCATTGGAGGTGAGGGCCTGAAGCTTAGCGAACCCCAAAAATCATGGCAGTGATGACCTACAGGTGAGCAGACGGTATAAAGCATTGGAGGTGAGGGCCTGAAGCCTAGATAACCCATAACAGATTGCAGTAATGGCCTAAAGGTGAGCAGATGGAATAAAGTATTGGACGTGAAAGCCTGAAGCCTAGAGAACCCATGAAACATTGCAGTAACGGCCTACAGGTGAGCAGACGGTATAAAGCATTGGAGGTGAGGTCCTGACGCCTAAAGAACCCTTATAAAACATTGCAGTGATGGGCTACAGGTGAGCAGATGGTATAAAGCATTGGAGGTGAGGGCATGAAGCCTAGTGAACCCCATCAAATTTTGCAGTGATGGGCTACAGGTGAGAAGAACCTCTAAAGCATTTGAGGTGGGGGCATGAAACCTAGTGAATCCCATTAAACAATGCAGTAATGGCCTACAGGTGAGCAGATGGTATAACGCATTGGAGGTGAGGGCCTGAAGCCTAGAGAACCCCATAAAACATTGCAGTGATGGGCTACAGGTGAGCAGACGGTATAAAGCATTTGAGGTGATGGCCTGAAGCCTAGTGAACCCCATAAATTATTGCAGTGATGGGCTACAGGTGAGCAGACCTTATAAAGCATTGTAAGTGGGGGCATGAAGCCTAGCGAACCCCATAAAACATTGCAGTAATGGCCTACAAGTGAGCAGACGGTATAAAGCATTGGAGGTGAGGGCCTGAAGCCTAAAGAACCCCATAAATCATTTCACTGATGGCCTACAGGTGAGCAGACGGTATAAAGCATTGGAGGTGAGGGTCTGAAGCTTAACGAACCCCAAAACCATTGCAATGATGGCCTACAGGTGAGCAGACGGTATAAAGCATTGGAGGTGAGGGCCTGAAGCCTAGCAAACCACAAAAAATATTGCAGTGATGGGCTAAAAGTAGACGGTATAAAGCATTGGAGGTTAAGGCTTGAAGCCTAGAGAACCCCATAAAACATTGCAGTACTGGCCTACATGTGAGAGGACGGTATAAAGCATTAAAGGTGAGGGCCTGAAGGCTAGCGAACCCTATAAATCATTGCAGTGATGGCCTACAGGTGAGAAGACCTTATAAAGCATTGGAGGTGAGGGCCTGAAGCCTAGCGAACACCATAAAACATTGCAGTATTGGCCTACAGGTGAGCAGAAGGTATAAAGCATTGGAGGTGAGGGCCTGAAGCCTAGCGAACACCATAAAACATTGCAGTAATGGCCTACACGTGAGCAGACAATATAAAACATTGGAGGTGAGGGCCTTAAGCCTAAAGAACCCTTATAAAACATTGCAGTGATGGGCTACAGGTGAGCAGACGGTATAAAGCATTGGAGGTCAGGGCCTGAAGCTTAATGAACCCCATAAAATATTGCAGTGATGGGCTACAGGTAAGCAGATTTTATAAAGCATTTGAGGTGGGGGCATGAAGCCTAGCGAACCCCATAAAACAATGCAGTAATGGTCTACAGGTGAGCAGACGGTATGAGGCATTGGAGGTGAGGGCCTAAAGCCTAAAGAACCCTTATAAAACATTGCAGTGATGGGCTACAGGTGAGCAGACGGTATAAAGCATTGGAGGTGAGGGCCTGAAGCCTAGATAACCCATAACACATTGCAGTAATGACCTAAAGGTGAGCAGACGGAATAAAGCATTGGACGTGAAAGCCTGAAGCCTAGAGAACCCCATGAAACATTTCAGTAATGGACCACAGGTGAGCAGTCGGTATAAAGCATTGGAGGTGAGGGCCTGAAGACTAATGAACCCTTATAAAACATTGCAGTGATGGGCTACAGGTGAGCAGACGGTATAAAGCATTGGAGGTCATGGCCTGAAGCTTAATGAACCCCATAAAATATTGCAGTGATGGGCTACAGGTAAGCAGATTTTTGTAATGCATTTGAGGTGGGGGCCTGAAGCCTAGCGAACACCATAAAACATTGCAGTAATGGCCTACAGGTGAGCAGACAATATAAAGCATTGGAGGTGAGAGCCTTAAGCCTAAAGAACCCTTATAAAACATTGCAGTGATGGGCTACAGGTGAGCAGACGGTATAAAGCATTGGAGGTCATGGCCTGAAGCTTAATGAACCCCATAAAATATTGCAGTGATGGGCTACAGGTAAGCAGATTTTATAAAGCATTTGAGGTGGGGGCATGAAGCCTAGCGAACCCCATAAAACAATGCAGTAATGGCCTACAAGTGAGCAGACGGTATGAAGCATTGGAGGTGAGGGCCTGAAGCCTAAAGAACCCTTATAAAACATTGCAGTGATGGGCTACAGGTGAGCAGACGGTATAAAGCATTGTAGGTGAGGGCCTTAAGCCTAAAGAACCCCATAAAATTTTGCAGTGATGGGCTACAGGTGAGCAGACCTTAAAAAGCATTGGAGGCGAGGGCCTGAAACCTAGCGAACCCGATAAATATTGCAGTAATGGCCTTCAGGTGAGCAGACCTTATAAAGCATTGGAGGTGAGGGCCTAAAGCCTAGCAAACCCCATAAAACATTGCATTAATGGCCTACAGGTGAGCAGACAGTATAAAGCATTGGAGGTGAGGGCCTATGGCCTACGAACCCCATAAAACATTGCAGTAATGTCCTACAGGTAAACAGACCTTATAAAGCATTGGAGGTGAGGGCCTGAAGCCTAACGAACCCCTTAAAACTTTGCAGTAATTGTCTACAGGTGAGCAGACCATTTAAAGCATTGGAGGTTTGGGCCTAAAGCCTAGAGAACTCATAAAACATTGCAGTGATGGGATACAGGTGAGCAGACCTTATAAAGCATTGGAGGTGACACCTGAAGCCTAGCGAACCCCATAAAACAATGCAGTAATGGCCTACAGGTGACCTTATAAAGCATTGTAAGTGGGGGCATGAAGCCTAGGGATCCCCATAAGATATTGCAGTAATGGCCTACAGGTGAGCAGACAGTATAAAGCATAGGACGTGAGGGCCTGAAGCTTAGCGAACCCCAAAAATCATTGCAGGGATGGCCTACACGTGAGCAGACGTAGAAAGCATTGGAGGTGAGGGCCTGAAGCTTAGAGAACCCCATAAAACATTGCAGTGATGGACTACAAGTGAGCAGACGGTATAAAGCATTGGAGGTTAGGTCCTAAAGCCTAGAGAACCCCATAAAACATTGCAGTGATGGGCTACAGGTTAGTAGACCTTATAAAGCATTGGAGGTGAGGGCCTTAAGCCCAGCGAACCCCATAAATCATTGCAGTGATGGCCTACAGGTGAGCAGACGGTATAAAGCTTTTTTAGGTGACGTCCTGAAGCCTAGTGAACCCCATAAAATATTGCAGTGATGGGCTACAGGTGAGCAGACAGTATAAAGCATTGGAGGTGAGGGCCTATGGCCTACGAACCCCATAAAACATTGCAGTAATGTCCTACAGGTAAACAGACCTTATAAAGCATTGGAGGTGAGGGCCTGAAGCCTAACGAACCCCTTAAAACTTTGCAGTAATTGTCTACAGGTGAGCAGACGATTTAAAGCATTGGAGGTTTGGGCCTAAAGCCTAGAGAACACCATAAATCATTGCAGTGATGGCCTACAGGTGAGCAGACGTATAAAGCATTGGAGGTGAGGGCCTGAAGCTTAGCAAACCCCAAAAATCATGGCAGTGATGACCTACAGGTGAGCAGACGGTATAAAGCATTGGAGGTGAGGGCCTGAAGCCTAGATAACCCATAACAGATTGCAGTAATGGCCTAAAGGTGAGCAGATGGAATAAAGCATTGGACGGGAAAGCCTGAAGCCTAGAGAACCCATGAAACATTGCAGTAACGGCCTACAGGTGAGCAGACGGTATAAAGCATTGGAGGTGAGGTCCTGACGCCTAAAGAACCCTTATAAAACATTGCAGTGATGGGCTACAGGTGAGCAGATGGTATAAAGCATTGGAGTTGAGGGCATAAATCCTAGTGAACCCCATCAAATTTTGCAGTGATGGGCTACAGGTGAGAAGAACCTCTAAAGCATTTGAGGTGGGGGCATGAAACCTAGTGAATCCCATTAAACAATGCAGTAATGGCCTACAGGTGAGCAGATGGTATAAAGCATTGGAGGTGAGGGCCTGAAGCCTAGAGAACCCCATAAAACATTGCAGTGATGGGCTACAGGTGAGCAGACGGTATAAAGCATTGGAGGTGATGGCCTGAAGCCTAGTGAACCCCATAAATTATTGCAGTGATGGGCTACAGGTGAGCAGACCTTATAAAGCATTGTAAGTGGGGGCATGAAGCCTAGCGAACCCCATAAAACATTGCAGTAATGGCCTACAAGTGAGCAGACGGTATAAAGCATTGGAGGTGAGGGCCTGAAGCCTAAAGAACCCCATAAATCATTTCACTGATGGCCTACAGGTGAGCAGACGGTATAAAGCATTGGAGGTGAGGGTCTGAAGCTTAACGAACCCCAAAACCATTGCAATGATGGCCTACAGGTGAGCAGACGGTATAAAGCATTGAAGGTGAGGGCCTGAAGCCTAGAGAACCCCATAAATCATTGCAGTGATGGCCTACAGGTAAGCAGATGGTATAAAGTATTGGAGGTGAGGGCCTGAAGCCTAGAGAACCCCATAAAACATTGCAGTGATGGGCTACAGGTGAGCCGACCTTATAAAGCATTGGCGGTGAGGGACTGAAGCCTAGAGAACCCCATAAATCATTGCAGTGATGGCCTACAGGTGAGCAGACGGTATAAAGCATTGGAGGTGAGGGCCTGAAGCCTAGAGAACCCCATAAATCATTGCAGTGATGGCCTACAGGTGAGCAGACGGTATCAAAGCATTGGAGGTGAGGGCCTGAAGCCTAGAGAACCCCATAAAACATTGCAGTGATGGCCTACAGGTGAGCAGACGGTATAAAGCATTGGAGGTGAGGGCCTGAAGCCTAGAGAACCCCATAAATCATTGCAGTGATGGCCTACAGGTAAGCAGATGGTATAAAGTATTGGAGGTGAGGGCCTGAAGCCTAGAGAACCCCATAAAACATTGCAGTGATGGGCTACAGGTGAGCCGACCTTATAAAGCATTGGAGGTGAGGGCCTGAAGCCTAAAGAACCCCATAAATCATTGCAGTGACTGCCTACAGGTGATCAGATGGTATAAAGTATTGCAGGTGAGGGCCTGAAGCCTAGAAAACTCATAAAACATTGCAGTGATGGGATACAGGTGAGCAGACCTTATAAAGCATTGGAGGTGACGGCCTGAAGCCTAGCGAACCCCATAAAACAATGCAGTAATGGCCTACAGGTGACCTTATAAAGCATTGTAAGTGGGGGCATGAAGCCTAGGGATCCCCATAAGATATTGCAGTAATGGCCTACAGGTGAGCAGACAGTATAAAGCATAGGACGTGAGGGCCTGAAGCTTAGCGAACCCCAAAAATCATTGCAGGGATGGCCTACACGTGAGCAGACGTAGAAAGCATTGGAGGTGAGGGCCTGAAGCTTAGAGAACCCCATAAAACATTGCAGTGATGGACTACAAGTGAACAGACGTAGAAAGCATTGGAGGTGAGGGCCTGAAGCTTAGAGAACCCCATAAAACATTGCAGTGATGGGCTACAGGTTAGTAGACCTTATAAAGCATTGGAGGTGAGGGCCTTAAGCCCAGCGAACCCCATAAATCATTGCAGTGATGGCCTACAGGTGAGCAGACGGTATAAATCTTTTTTAGGTGACGTCCTGAAGCCTAGTGAACCCCATAAAACATTGCAGTGATGGGCTACAGGTGAGCAGACAGTATAAAGCATTGGAGGTGAGGGCCTGAAGCCTAGCGAACCCCATAAAACATTGCAGTAATGTCCTACAGGTAAACAGACCTTATAAAGCATTGGAGGTGAGGGCCTGAAGCCTAACAACCCCTTAAAACTTTGCCGTAATTGTCTACAGGTGAGCAGACCATTTAAAGCATTGGAGGTTTGGGCCTAAAGCCTAGAGAACACCATAAATCATTGCAGTGATGGCCTACAGGTGAGCAGACGTATAAAGCATTGGAGGTGAGGGCCTGAAGCTTAGCAAACCCCAAAAATCATGGCAGTGATGACCTACAGGTGAGCAGACGGTATAAAGCATTGGAGGTGAGGGCCTGAAGCCTAGATAACCCATAACAGATTGCAGTAATGGCCTACAGGTGAGCAGATGGAATAAAGCATTGGACGTGAAGGCCTGAAGCCTAGAGAACCCATGAAACATTGCAGTAACGGCCTACAGGTGAGCAGACGGTATAAAGCATTGGAGGTGAGGTCCTGATGCCTAAAGAACCCTTATAAAACATTGCAGTGATGGGCTACAGGTGAGCAGATGGTATAAAGCATTGGAGGTGAGGGCATGAAGCCTAGTGAACCCCATCAAATTTTGCAGTGATGGGCTACAGGTGGGAAGAACCTCTAAAGCATTTGAGGTGGGGGCATGATACCTAGTGAATCCCATTAAACAATGCAGTGATGGACTACAAGTGAACAGACGGTATAAAGCATTGGAGGTTAGGTCCTAAAGCCTAGAGAACCCCATAAAACATTGCAGTGATGGGCTACAGGTTAGTAGACGGTATAAAGCTTTTTTAGGTGACGTCCTGAAGCCTAGTGAACCCCATAAAATATTGCAGTGATGGGCTACAGGTGAGCAGACCTTATAAAGCATTGGAGGTGAGGGCCTGAAGCCTAGCTAACCCCATAAAACATTGCAGTAATAATCTACAGGTGAGCAGACGGTATAAAGCATTGGACGTGAGGGCCTGACGCCGAGCGAACCCTACAAAAGATTGTAGTGAGGGCATTGTATGGAAGGAGAGGAGGAGGCGGATGAGAAAACAAGATTCAAACATATACCCTTTTTTGCATTGAAAAAATCTGAATCTTGTGGATTGAGTACATTATAAAGCACATATTTAAATTGCTTTTTTGTTCCTCATTAGCTCAGCTTTCCTCTGTTGGAGTGGAGAACTCAGGGGCAATACAGGCCTTGCTAATTTTTATCTTTGTCAACCTGTCAGCATTGTCCAGCAGTGGACAAGCGAATACGCTTACCTGTTATACTGCCACCAGCAGCACTAAATACATTCTCAGACAATACGCTGGCGGCAGGGCAGGCCAGCAACTACAAGGCGTAGAGCGCAAGCTCGTGCCAAGTGTCCAGCTTGGACACTCAGTAGTTGTAAGGCACTGAGGGATCATTTAGGACGCTGACACGGTCTGCAATGTATTCCTTAACCATCTTCCAAAACTTTTCCCTCCTTGTAGCACTAGGCTGCGATTCAGGGTGAGGTTGCTGGCGGGGTGTCATGAAAGTGTCCCATGACTTGGAAAGTGTTGCCCTGCCTCTGTTGGAACTACTTTGTGTTCCCCTTGTCTCCCTTCTTTGGTTGCCTAAGGATGTACGGATTCTGGTGGCCGCATTGTCAGATGGAAAATTTTGAAGACATCTGTCAACAGGTACCTTCTGGTCTTGAATGTTTTTACTCGTCCTCTCCACCACAGGAATCAGAGATGAGAAGTTCTCTTTGCAGCTGGGGTCGAGAAGGGTGAACACCCAGTAATCTGTGTTCAGTGTTGGACTGGGTTACCTAGGGCCCACCAGTAAAATTTATTTTGGGGGCCCACCGTACGGATACATTCAAATATAATAAATAATCGAACAAGTTTTTTATATGAACATAAGCTGGTTGAGGTGCTGTACATTGTATGTAATGCAGTAAATCTAATGTGTTATGTGCCACTTATTCAGGGTTGGAGACTAGGGGCCCACCTTGCTCAGGGGCCCACCGGGGGATTCCCTTGTACCCCTGTGGGCCAGTCCGAGCCTGTCTGTGTTACCTAAAATGCGTATAACGCAAGGGTTGCAGGAAAGTTAGCCTAACATGAAGTCAGCCATGTGTGCCAGAGTACCAACGGGCAAGACGATATCAACTTCAGGATGACTCTCCATACCCTCATACTCCTCCTCCTCTTCTGCCCATCCATGCTGAACAGATGTAATTAAAGTACCGTACCGAGGGACGGCAGCCGACATCTGGCTGCGGAAGGACTCAGTGTCCACAAGCCTAAATGGCAGCATTTCAAGGCCAGTAATATGGAAAGTTGCGCATTTAGTGATATGGCCTGTTGGGAGGGTATTTGCGCTTACATTCAAATGCCTGTGTTATCGACATTTGGACGCTGCGCTTGGACAGGGAAGTAGATGTTGTTGATGACGGTTCATATGAAGGTCCAGGTGCAGGGTAAGGGGCATCCGGCCCTGCGCCTTTGACAGGGGATTGGCCAGCAGTGCGTAACACAGGGGAAGTGGAGTCAGTGGTGGGACCCTCAGACGCAGAGTGTGGACCCAGGCATTCGGCCCACTTATTAGGGTGCTTGGATGCCATATGGCAGATCATGCTGGTGGTAGTGAGGTTGCTAGTGTTCACGCCCCGGCTCATTTTGGTATATCACAGGTTGCAGACTACTACTCTTTTGTCGTCTGTGCTTTCCTCAAAAAAGCGCCATACTGCAGAAAACATACCCCTTGGCAAGGTAGATTTACGCATGGGGGTGCTCGGTGTAACGGTTGCGGGCCTGTTTGTCGTGGGCCGACGTCTTCCTTTTTCCACCCCACTGCCTCTTTCAGACTGTTGTGGTGCTTCGGATTCCTCCCCTCTGCACTGCTGTCCTCGCTCAGCTTTTCACCTAACCATGTTGGGTCAGTGACCTCATCGTCCACCACCTCCTCTTCCACTTCCTCACTCTACTCATCCTCCTGACTTGACCTAACCACCACCTCAGTGATTGGCAACTGTGTCTCATCATCATCCACCTCATGAACGATTGATTGCCATTCACCACCGTCATCTTCATGAGACTGTGAAGGCTCAAGAGGTTGGGAATCAGGGCACAATATCTCAGGTACCTCTTCAAGCGTGCTTGGCGAGAGAGCCAAACCAAGTACTGGCGAGGAAAAGAGGTCATCTGAATATCCGAGTGTGGGATCACTTGTTTGCCCAGACGCGACTATTGACTACAGAGACTTTTGCACAAATGATGCGTGAAAATCACCGCTCATGTACACAGCCCCATTGAAGTGAATGGGTCAGGATTCAGTGCGGGTGCAATGCGTTCACATCACGCATTGCACCCGCGCAGAAAACTCACCTGTGTGAAAGGGGCCTTAGAGATCTTTGTTTTGCAATATTTTTGTTCACTTCAGGATCAAATACATGTAAGGTTTTACATCAAAGAGAGTGTAATTCAATTTACTGAACTAAAAATGGTTTGCTGGGTCATTCTTACAATATGTTTAATCTCAAAGATTACTAATAGATTTAGGGAGGTGGTTGAGCCAAGGCTGGGGGCGACTCTGGTGCTCTGGCGGCGTTATATTGATGATATTCTTTTCATTTGGCAAGGGAGTAGATCATCTTTAGATACTTTCCTTTCTGAACTCAATGTGAATGACAGAAACTTAGTGTTTACTCCTACTGTAGGACAGAATGTAACCACTTTTTTAGATCTAGAGATTAGTATTGAAGGGACACACATAATCTGTAATACACATAATAAACCGGTGGCGAAAAATAATTATCTACTCTTTTCGAGATGCCATCTCCCTAAGTGGCTTAATAATATACCTGTAGGCCAGTTTAGACGTTTGAAACGTAACTGCACTAAAATTGAACAATTCGAGAAAGAAGCTAGTACAATGACCCAACAATTTCTTGAAAGGGAGTATCCTGCATGGACAATACAAAAAGCTCTAGATAGAGTTAGAGGAATGACAAGAAAAGATTTTTTTGCCTCAAAAAATAATCTCGAGCGAGATGAGACTATACGGCTGGTACTACCATTCCATCCCCAATATAGAAAAATAGAAAATATAATCAGAAGAAATTATCATTACCTCCTGGATGATAAGGTGGTGGGATCTTTATTAACAGAAACACCCCGAATCACTTATACTAAAGCTGGCAATCTAGCAACCCAAATAGCCCCTACGGTAAGGGAACGGAGAACCATTCAATCAGGTTCGAACTGGCTGAATGCAGATGGTTTCTTTAGGTGCGGCATATGCACCAACTGTAAAGCAACAGCCTCTCCAAGAAAAATTACACAAGTGAGATCGACTTCGAATAATTTTAGTATGAATATTAAGGGTACACTAACTTGTGCATCCACGGATGTTATATATATTTTGGAATGCGGCTGTCATAAACAATATATTGGCCGTACTAAACGGACTTTGAAAAAAAGGGTGAGTGAACACATGGCCAATATTCGCAAAGGTTATGAACTTCACTCATTGTCTAGACACTTCAAGTATGTACATAACAGTGACCCCTCTACATTAACCTATGTAGCCTTAGAAAAGGTGAGGAGATCATGGAGAGGGGGTAATCACGTTATGAAGATGTCTAGACAAGAATCCCGTCGGATATTCGAATTTGACACCCTCATCCCAAAGGGACACAATGCAGAGATGGAGATGTTCGGTTTTTTGTGAGAGTGGGGATCGTGGGGAGACGGGGGGTCCAATGTCAGGCTGTGTATCAGCACTTGAACTCCCCCTTTCCCTACGGCTCCCACTCTCTTTCCTACTATCAACTTTGGATTAAGGAAGCCCCCAATGAAACATTCAAGACTATAATATGACCGTTGTGGTATTCTCGTCACTAAGTTAATGATCAACATGGCCTTTAACGAAATATTTAAGACCATTCTGTGATTCCTATAACATCCTCAGACAAGGTATCTGAGAAGACTATGTTATATTTAATACACACACATGATTAGACACAAGTGATTTCTTTGTCACCATTCATGTCTATTATTATTTTATTTATTTTTACCTTATTTTTACTCTTTCTCTATTATGAGCATGTTTACAATGGATGCGGTTTTGATGCGTCTTTATAAAGCGTTTTCCATACAATATTTGATGGTCAATGATTTTATTGTTTTATTTATTGTTTTATTAGACTTATGAAATATATGTTTGAAGTATTCATGCCTGTACAGGTTTGTAGTGGAAGTATAATGAAAGAAAAGTACTTTTTTCCTATGTAATTTGATGATTATATATCACCTGTTCGGCTCCAACCCCTGGACTGACATCTACCAATCCAGTAACAAGCTGGGCTATTTAAACTGGACATCCTATCTGCAGTCACTACCACTGAGGAAGGGGCGTATACCCCGAAACGCGTATGGAGTGACTGGCATTTTTTGGAGGAGCCATAAAGACATAAAGAAACAGCACAAGTCCGCGGCTTGTATATACAGTTCTAAGCGCAGTAAAGGAGACCTGAGAGCTTGTCTCCAGGCATCGACTGTCCTGTCGAGTGATTTACTCCTTCGGTTACAGGACCTGCGAAGCAAAGACATTGGGCACACCCACTCCAGATACGTCATACACACGTGAATACCGCTGACCACGTGACACGCCGACTTACATCACGACCCAGCACGGGACGCCGCGCTCGGTCTACTTAGGACGGCAACATAGGAGCGGTAAAGTATGATTTAAGTGCCGATTTGAATGCCGATCTATATTGCCAGCTATTTATTTGATAAAGACACAATATTACCATCATTAATTAGTGCGGAAGTCCTGGGACACAAAGGAACACTTTGGACAATCATTATAGAGTGGATTTTGCTCTAGCATCCACCAAGCTAAACACCAACGATGCATCTTAGCAGCTTCTAGTATACCCTACGAAGATCTACTATTATTTTATTAGTGTTTTGTATATATTGTATGGTTTTTACATCTGTGCTTATTAAATTTTCTACATTGACAATAAGATCCAGTTGTCCCATATAATTTGAGTGCCCCCCACTCTTTCACATTGTTTTAAATATAATAAATAATCGAACAAGTTTTTTATATGAACATAAGCTGGTTGAGGTGCTGTACATTGTATGTAATGCAGTAAATCTAATGTGTTATGTGCCACTTATTCAGGGTTGGAGACTAGGGGCCCACCTTGCTCAGGGGCCCACCGGGGGATTCCCTTGTACCCCTGTGGGCCAGTCCGAGCCTGTCTGTGTTACCTAAAATGCGTATAACGCAAGGGTTGCGGGAAAGTTAGCCTAACATGAAGTCAGCCATGTGTGCCAGAGTACCAACGGGCAAGACGATATCAACTTCAGGATGACTCTCCATACCCTCATACTCCTCCTCCTCTTCTGCCCATCCATGCTGAACAGATGTAATTAAAGTACCGTACCGAGGGACGGCAGCCGACATCTGCGGAAGGACTCAGTGTCCACAAGCCTAAATGGCAGCATTTCAAGGCCAGTAATATTGAAAGTTGCGCATTTAGTGATATGGCCTGTTGGGAGGGTATTTGCGCTTACATTCAAATGCCTGTGTTATCGACATTTGGACGCTGCGCTTGGACAGGGAAGTAGATGTTGTTGATGACGGTTCATATGAAGGTCCAGGTGCAGGGTAAGGGGCATCCGGCCCTGCGCCTTTGACAGGGGATTGGCCAGCAGTGCGTAACACAGGGGAAGTGGAGTCAGTGGTGGGACCCTCAGACGCAGAGTGTGGACCCAGGCATTCGGCCCACTTATTAGGGTGCTTGGATGCCATGTGGCAGATCATGCTGGTGGTAGTGAGGTTGCTAGTGTTCACGCCCCGGCTCATTTTGGTATATCACAGGTTGCAGACTACTACTCTTTTGTCGTCTGTGCTTTCCTCAAAAAAGCGCCATACTGCAGAAAACATACCCCTTGGCAAGGTAGATTTACGCATGGGGGTGCTCGGTGTAACGGTTGCGGGCCTGTTTGTCGTGGACCGACGTCTTCCTTTTTCCACCCCACTGCCTCTTTCAGACTGTTGTGGTGCTTCGGATTCCTCCCCCTCTGTACTGCTGTCCTCGCTCAGCTTTTCACCTAACCATGTTGGGTCAGTGACCTCATCGTCCACCACCTCCTCTTCCACTTCCTCACTCTACTCATCCTCCTGACTTGACCTAACCACCACCTCAGTGATTGGCAACTGTGTCTCATCATCATCCACCTCATGAACGATTGATTGCCATTCACCACCGTCATCTTCATGAGACTGTGAAGGCTCAAGAGGTTGGGAATCAGGGCACAATATCTCAGGTACCTCTTCAAGCGTGCTTGGCGAGAGAGCCAAACCAAGTACTGGCGAGGAAAAGAGGTCATCTGAATATCCGAGTGTGGGATCACTTGTTTGCCCAGACGCGACATGGTGGGAGGAAGTAGGATCAGAGTGAGGATTCGGTTGACCAGACTATTGACTACAGAGACTTTTGCACAAATGATGCGTGAAAATCACCGCTCATGTACACAGCCCCATTGAAGTGAATGGGTCAGGATTCAGTGCGGGTGCAATGCGTTCACATCACGCATTGCACCCGCGCAGAAAACTCACCTGTGTGAAAGGGGCCTTAGAGATCTTTGTTTTGCAATATTTTTGTTCACTTCAGGATCAAATACATGTAAGGTTTTACATCAAAGAGAGTGTAATTCAATTTACTGAACTAAAAATGGTTTGCTGGGTCGTTCTTACAATATGTTTAATCTCAAAGATTACTAATAGATTTTCTGGTCATATAGCCTGTAGGCAATTCCCACTGCTTTTGACTTATAACTATGTTAGTTCTTGTAAGAAATTATTACCTGGCAATCAAATGCAGAAGAAAGTCCATAGCAGTGTCAGCTTTCCCTTCTTTGTCATTATCAATACTACTTGTAATAATACACACAGTCTTTTCGGGAAATGTAAAACAGAGCACATTGTAGCTACAGAGAAATATTTTGCTACTTTTTCAGGTTTCAGCAAAAGTTGTTTTCCCAAGTCATTGTTATTCAGCTCTTACAAAAACTGACAATTCTTCTGGTAATTGAAATAACACAAAAGCTGAAATTATTGTTGAACTAATAACTATATGATAATCTGTTTCTACTTTTGAACTATTTAAAGAAAGTTCTAGGGGTTCATTTACTAACCAGAAATATACCTATATTCGGCGTATTCAGGGGCTGACTGGCAACTTTTGGCCCAGGGGGCAAGTAACACCCAATGGCCCACTGAGCCCCCCTCTACTTCCTGATTCGCTGTCACAAGAGGCTGGGCGGGGAGCTGCGGGAGGAGAGCACAGCCTCCTTTGACAGCATTGACAGCTATCTCCGCCCCCACACCTCCGCTCTCCTGATCTGTCACAGGAGGCTGAGCATTGCGGAGAGGATAGATGTTGGCCACTCACATCGCTTATAGCCCCCTTATGTGCCAGTAGCCGTCCCCTTATGTGCCAGTAGCCGTCCCCTTAAGTGCCAGTAGCGGTCCCCTTAAGTGCCAGTAGCCACCCTTATGTGCCAGTAGCCGTCCCCTTATGTTCCAGTAGCCGTCCCCCTTATGTGCCAGTAGTCCCCTTATGTGCCAGTAGCCGTCCCCTTATGTGCCAGTAGCCGCCCCCTTATGTGCCAGTAGCCGTCCCCTTATGTGTCAGTAGCCGTCCCCTTATGTGCCAGTAGCTCCTCTTATGTGCCAGTAGCACCCCTTATGTGCCAGTAGCCCTCTTATGTGCCAGTAGCCCTCTTATGTGCCAGTAGCCCTCTTATGTGCCAGTAGCCCCTCTTATGTGCCAGTAGCACTCCTTATGTGCCAGTAGCACCCCTTATGTACCAGTAGCACCCCTTGTGCCAGTAGTCCCCCTTATGTGCCAGTAGCACCCCTTATGTGCCAGTAGCCTCCTTATGTGCCAGTCGCCCTCCTTATGTGCCAGTAGAATCCCCCTCACCTTATCATGTGCCAGTAGAATCCCCCTCACCTTATCATGTGCCAGTAGAATCCCCCTCAGTTATCATGTGCCAGTAGAATCCCCTCACTTTATCATGTGCCAGTAGATTCTCCCTTATCTTATGTGCCAGTAGATTCCCCCTTTATCTTATGTGCCAGTAGATTCCCCCTTTATCTTATGTACCAGTAGATCCCCCTTTATCTTATGTGCCAGTAGATTCCCCTTATCTTATGTGCCAGTAGATTCCCCCTTTATCTTATGTGCCAGTAGATCCCCCTTATCTTATGTGCCAGTAGATTCCCCCTTATCTTATGTGCCAGTAGATTCCCCTTATCTTATGTGCCAGTAGATTCTCCCCCTTTATCTTATGTGCCAGTAGATTCCTTCCCCCTTATCTTATGTGCCAGTAGATTCCCCCTTATCTTATGTGCCAGTAGATTCCCCCCTTATCTTATGTGCCAGTAGATTCCTCCCCTTATCTTATGTGCCAGTAGATTCCCCTTTATCTTATGTGCCAGTAGATTCTCCCCCTTTATCTTATGTGCCAGTAGATTCCCCCTTTATCTTATGTGCCAGTAGCCCCCAAAAGCACAAAAAACAAACAAACATACAAATAACAGTTATACTTACCTCCAGCGATGCGATGCAGGCCTCTTCTGGCCTGTGTCCCTTGCTGTACCGCTCCGGCGGCGCAATGACGTCATCGCGCCGCCTGCACCAGCCGCTGATAGGCTGCCGGCCTAGTGCTGGCAGCCTATCAGAGGAACAGGGAGGGGACACGTCTCTCCATGCTCTGCCGCAGCACAGCCATCTGTATCGCCGTCCTGAGGACGGCGATACAGATGACTATGGAGATGAACGCTTCCACAGTGGAAGCGTTCATCTCCCTATGCCCTGCCGCCGGCCGCCCCCACTTGTCACCAGGGCTGCGGCAGGGCACATGCACTACAGAGGGGCCCGTTTACAGAGGCAATAGAGGGGCCCGGGGGGCAATTGCCCCCCTGCCCAGTCCGCCCCTGGGCGTATTTCTGGTGCAGATTGCAGTGCAAGGGTCTGTTGCGCCGCAATCTGCGACTTTCCCCCCCTCAAGCCAGGTCTGAAAAAGTGGCTGTGGCATGGGTGGGGACGGGGACCCCTCTCTGAGCTGCTAGTTTGAAATACATTTAAAAGAGTAATAAATGGGAAGAACTCTGTATCCATATGAGGTACAGGGCTTGTTCTAGATTTGGAAGAGATTGTCATGTACTTGCTATATGTCTTTTTTCTTTTTCTTTTTTTGCAGCATAGACTAACACCTTTAAGAATGTGTGCATGCAGGACTATTCTCTCCGCTTCAAAAATCTTCCCATGAGCGGAAACCTAATGGACCCTATTATAGTATATGGGGCCCGTAGGCTAGTTTCGGCTCAGTTGTGTGCCCAATCCATCTCTTTCCATTCTCCTGCTCCTATTCCAGAACAGGGGAACGGAGAGGCTGAGCAGCTGATGTGAATCCAGCCTTACCAACATCTCATTTGATAAAATAGGAGCATATAAGCCTGGAAACGCCCTGGACCTACCCAGGAATGTCCACTTATGGGTGGTGTTTGTGTTAGCCCGACCCATTTTTGGCCCGAGAGTGCAAATTTGTCGGGACAGTCTCTGAAAATCAGGGACAGTCCTGGTAATTTTGGGACAGTTGGCAACTATGTAATAATATTACTACATAATTGTCAAAAAGTATCTCAGGCAAGATAACTGCCCCAATAATCTTGTCCAGGAAATAGAATGAAGAAATCTACAATCAGAAAATAAAAATAGATTAGAAAAAAGGAGCTGTGTTGTTATTTGGTTTTAACTGGTGATACAATTTTGGTGACACATTTCCTGGAGAGATGAAACTGAATGGATATTTTTTAATATCCAAGTCTAATATAAAGCCATGCTGTCAATATAAAAAGTAAAACATAAGTCATATAATAGTTACCATTTTCTACACTTTTTCAGTTATACATATTTTAACAGATTAAGTTAAAGGAGCTGTAGATGGTAATTTCTACTCTCCTCCCCCAAAAAATAAAATAAAAGTTCTAACTGACAAGTAGATTATCCCTGGCATATGTTCTATCACTGTCTATTGAAACTATGTGCTGCCAGCTGTAATGAAATGTTACAGTAGCTTCATAAGAACGCTATATAAGACACCCAATAACACTGTAGTTTCATCATACGACTGCTAAAATAGTTATGACAAACATTTCTAGAAAAGCAGAGTTCACAGTTTGAAAATAGAAAACTGGGTTATTTCTTCAATTCTTTTTCACTAATAGTTTGAGACGCGTTACATTTCTGCTTATTTTTATACTTTTCAGCTCAGCTTCTCCTGCCAGATTGGTCATATAGCCTGTAGGCAATTCCCACTGCTTTTGACTTATAACTATGTTAGTTCTTGTAAGAAATTATTACCTGGCAATCAAATGCAGAAGAAAGTCCATAGCAGTGTCAGCTTTCCCTTCTTTGTCATTATCAATACTACTTGTAATAATACACACAGTCTTTTCGGGAAATATAAAATAGAGCACATTGTAGCTACAGAGAAATATTTTGCTACTTTTTCAGGTTTCAGCAAAAGTTGTTTTCCCAAGTCATTGTTATTCAGCTCTTACAAAAACTGACAATCCTTCTGATAATTGAAATAACACAAAAGCTGAAATTATTGTTGAACTAATAACTATATGATAATCTGTTTCTACTTTTGAACTATTTAAAGAAAGTTCTAGGGGTTCATTTACTAACCAGAAATATACCTATATTCGGCGTATTTCTGGTGCAGATTGCAGTGCAAGGGTCCGTTGCGCCGCAATCTGCGACTTTCCCCCCCTCAAGCCAGGTCTGAAAAAGTGGCTGTTGCATGGGTGGGGACGGGGACCCCTCTCTGAGCTGCTAGTTTGAAATACATTTAGAAGAGTAATAAATGGGAAGAACTCTGTATCCATATGAGGTACAGGGCTTGTTCTAGATTTGGAAGAGATTGTCATGTACTTGCTATATGTCTTTTTTCTTTTTTGCAGCATAGACTAACACCTTTAAGAATGTGTGCATGCAGGACTATTCTCTCTGCTTCAAAAATCTTCCCGTGAGCGGAAACCTAATGGACCCTATTATAGTATATGGGGCCCGTAGGCTAGTTTCGGCTCAGTTGTGTGCCCAATCCATCCTTTCCATTCTCCTGCTCCTATTCCAGAACAGGGGAACGGAGAGGCTGAACGCTGATGTGAACCCAGCCTTACCAACATCTCATTTGATAAAATAGGAGCATATAAGCCTGGAAACGCCCTGGACCTACCCAGGAATGTCCACTTATGGGTGGTGTTTGTGTTAGCCCGACACATTTTTGGCCCGAGAGTGCAAATTTGTCGGGACAGTCTCTGAAAATCAGGGACAGTCCTGGTAATTTTGGGACAGTTGGCAACTATGTAATAATATTACTACATAATTGTCAAAAAGTATCTCAGGCAAGATAACTGCCCCAATAATCTTGTCCAGGAAATAGAATGAAGAAATCTACAATCAGAAAATAAAAATAGATTAGAAAAAAGGAGCTGTGTTGTTATTTGGTTTTAACTGGTGATACAATTTTTGGTGACACATTTCCTGGAGAGATGAAACTGAATGGATATTTTTTAATATCCAAGTCTAATATAAAGCCATGCTGTCAATATAAAAAGTAAAACATAAGTCATATAATAGTTACCATTTTCTACACTTTTTCAGTTATACATATTTTAACAGATTAAGTTAAAGGAGCTGTAGATGGTAATTTCTACTCTCCCTCCCCCCAAAAAATAAAATAAAAGTTCTAACTGACAAGTAGATTATCCCTGGCATATGTTCTATCACTGTCTATTGAAACTATGTGCTGCCAGCTGTAATGAAATGTGCTGTTACAGTAGCTTCATAAGAACGCTATATAAGACACCCAATAACACTGTAGTTTCATCATACGACTGCTAAATAGTTATGACAAACATTTCTAGAAAAGCAGAGTTCACAGTTTGAAAAAAGAAAACTGGGTTATTTCTTCAATTTTTTTCACTAATAGTTTGTGACGCGTTACATTTCTGCTTATTTTTTATACTTTTCAGCTCAGCTTCTCCTGCCAGATGTCGCTTGCAGCCAGAGGCTGATTCAAGTGACAATGAATTGCAGGCTGGGGCCCAGGGGAACCAATAGCATATTTGCCCATTAACTACATCCTGACAGTCATAGGGAATCATGTACTGTGGGAAGGCATAAGGCAATCAGATGCTACATCATACACAAGCAAGGTAGAGGTGGGGCTCATAGTATTCTAAGGCCCCTTTCACACGAGCGAGTATTCCGCATGGGTGCAATGCGTGATGCAAACGCATTGAGCCCGCACGGAATCTGGACCCATTTATTTCAATGAGTCTGTGTACATGAGCGTTGTTTTTCACGCATCACTTGTGTGTAGCGTGAAAATAGCAGCATGTTTTATATTCTGCCATTTTCACTCAACAATGGCCCCATGGAAGTGAATGGGGTGCGTGAAAATTGCATCCGCAAGCAAGTGTGGATGCAATTAGTTTTTCACGGATGGTTGCTAAGAGATGTTGTTAGTAAACAAAAACTCATTAAACCGCATTGCACCCGCGTGATAAAAACTGAACAACTTAACGCGATTGCAAACAAAACATTCAGTACTTGCTTGCGAAATCACGAAGCTTTTACTGAACAAATCCGTAATGCATCCGGATCTAATCCGCTCACACTCATCTGCAAGGGGCCTTAATCTGAATTTGCCATTAAAGGGGCTTTCCAGGACTAAATTATGTTGGAATACAGCAACAGCTCAACGCTGGAGGAACTATGTTAAGCTGACAATAGAGGGCGCTGTGATAAGCACTGTTTATTCAAGTGCCTGTTATTCCAGTGTGTGTGTCTGGTGATGATGTAGATGTTATCTTTGGTAGTCTCCATCTTGATGGTGATGAGTGGACAGATACTTGTATTACTTGTATTCTGAGCATGAGACTTCTGGAAGAGACACCATCTGTATACGTAAAGAGAAAGATGACCGGCAGTTGAGAGCTGAAATTTACAATGGTGAAACTCAGTAAGAATTACCAGCTATGGAAATTTAACGAGAAAATGTTACAGTCCAGAGATAACTTGTGGGTGGTTATTACTACAGAGATACCAGAGATCAAATATCAGGAATGGGACAAGAGAAACAGACAGGCCAGGGCCACAATAAGCTTATTAGTGGAGGACGACTAACTGATCCACATCAGACATGAGGGCAATGCAAAAGCCTTGTGGAATGCACTACAGAGAAGAAAGATCCAGTCTGAATAACAAGTTAATTCTACTGAGGAAACTATACAAAATAAGGTATAACAATGACAAAAGCATGCAGAAGCATATAAATGTAATGCAGGAGGTGGTTACACAACTATGCTCAGTTGATGAGGATATTAAATACAGCCATATTGTATCCATACTGCTGTGTAATGCACTGATCATTGTGCTTAAGACAAGACCTGAGACAGATTTGACACTAGAATTTGTGAAAATCATGCTCATAGATAAATATCAATGAAGAAAATAAGTCATGCAGGACTGTAGAGAAGGTGACAGTGGAATAGCTCTTAAAGCAGAGACAAGAAATCAAAAAAGGATGTTTCAGATGCAACAAACAGGGACTCCTCAAGAAAGACTGTGCAGTATGGAAAGCAGAGCAGCAGAAGCTATTTAACAAAGGGACCAAACAAAAGGTCAAAGCCACTGTCTCAGATCCATGAACAGATAATAAAAATGGCACATTTAGCGACAAAAAGTGAGATGCTGAAAGGCTGGGGCATTGACTCTGGAGCAACCAGTCACATGACAAATGATAGAAACTTCTTCACGGAAGTTAACACGGAAATAACAAAGGAAATAACAAGGAAACAATCTGGCAGATAGAAGCAGAATAAATGCAGAAGGAACCAGACATGAGATGTTAGTGTCCCCTAGTCAAAATGGTGTATAATACCAGTGTTCCCAGTCTAGGAGGACTGTTATCTATGAAACGTTTGACAGCTAAAGGACTCACTGTAAAATTCTAAGGCAACAATTGCATTATCCTACAAAGAAAGTGGGTGATAACCAGTGCTAAGGCATATAAACATTTATTTCATACAAATATAATTTGGGTGGAATTATATGAACCGTGCACCTCATCCATACAATTTAAGAAGGTGAGCCACCAAACCTCTGGTTACATACATATAAACATTTATGCCATCTAACATTATGAAGAACAGGCAAGAGTCTGCATGCGTGGACACATTGATTGTATCTAGTGTTGAGCGAATTGAGCTTCGGATTATAGATCCAAAGTTGATTCATTATAACACTTGGTTTAAATGCTGTACGGAGACCTGTCTCCGTACAGCATTAAGATGTATTGCCTCCGTGGAGGCAAAATTTGTTTCAACCAAAGTCACGCAAGACTTCTGTCAATGAATTCAGTATTCATTTCAACTTTTTTTTTATCTTTAAATACATTTGAAATTCAGAATCCGAAGTCGGGTTTGCTACCAGCTGGTACCTTGGTAGTAAACCCGACTTCGGATTGCTAATTTCAAATGTGTTTAAAGATACAGAAGTGATTAACAAATTCATTCACCGAGGTCTCGCACAACTTCAGCTGAAACAAATTTTGCCTCCATGGAGTCAATATATTTTAATGCTGTACTCGCGGATGGGAAAATACCAAAGTGCTGCCTCATTTCTGGATCTATGGACTTGTGACTGCCTAGCCAGCGGTTGTATGGTATTTGCACACAATCCTATTGCTGTGCTGCTGTTTTCTCTTTTGTGTTTCATATATATATATTATATATATATATATATTTATGGTCAGGGCTAGAGAGGTGAACTGCGTATGCTGAGACCCTAACCCTGAGCCTAGTGGCTGGATTGTCCAGGGAGCCACGAGCGCGGAGTACACCAAAAAAAGGGGGCATACCCAATGGAGAGCTAAAAGAAAGGGGCGGGTGGGAGGGCGGGCGATGAACGGGTGTCTGGCTGTGGGGAATGATGGGGCATATAAAGCCAGACAACCCTCCCACAAATACAGGCTGGGTCAGGGCTAGAGAGGCAAACTGCGTACGCCGAGACCCTAACCCTGAACCTAGTGGCTGGATTGTGCCGGGAGCCACGAGCGCAGAGTACACCAAAGAAAGGGGGCAAAGAACATCAGTTAGGGAGAACTTTATTTACAAATCACAAAGCCAAGTTACAGAAAGCTCTAGAAATCTCTGTTTGCGGATTTGGTATATATCTGGTGAAGCACGAAGATCGCCATCAGCCCATGGAATGTATGACGTGCGCCGGTACCTGATGCCATGAAGCTGCTGAGGCTGCCCCTATGCGAAATGAATGACCTGAAATACGTTTCGGATCATGACCCAGACCTTGAACGAGGGCACGTATATAGGAGATGAAGATGGTAGTAGTTAGGGCTCTGCCGGCGTATGGCAGAAGTGGACTGTCCAGTGTGACGAACATGAGGCGCAGCGAAACTGCCAGGATAGTACAGGTGAGTTGTATTGTGATTAAGCAGGTATAAATTGCCCATTGCTGCCAGTTGAACGTATGATAGATAAAGTAGTAAGCCAGAGGGTGCAAGTGACGAACTTGAAGCAAGGAGAAAACCATGATATAAGCTGCTGATCAGAATAGAACCATTAAGATCTTAGACATATGAATTTAAATACATCACACCACATGCCTCATGAAGCATACAATCTTAGTTAAACTATTTAATTACCAGATCTGCTAGAGCCAGAGGCGTTTAACCAGCAGGTGGCGACAGAGTGCGGTACAACAGGGGAGTAACCAGGCATCTAACCCTGCAGAGGCTGGGGACCGCCTGCAACGCGAATATATAAAAGGTTTAACTGCGCTAGCCGGCGCTCCGCCTCCAGCACCCGCAGAGCCGGAGATACGATGAGGTGCGGGGGAGCGGCAGCGCAGCAGCCGGAGCACCACTGTTACCTGGAGGAGAACGAACGGGAGAGCCGGTGAGGTAAGGCGCGCATGCGCCATAGTAGCCGGAAGCAGGAGGAACGCGATGAGCCGTCGACACACCCAGAAAAGTAGAGCGCACGATGAATGGGCGTCTGGCTGTGGGGAATGACGGGGCATATAAAGCCAGACGCCCCTCCCACAAATACAGGCTGTAAACAGCCTTAGCTATATATATATATATATATATATATATATATATATGTCCTTCATACATGACTACTCCAGATATATTGTCACTTACCTAATGATGAGAAATTATGATGTTCTTGAAAAATTATAAGACTGTGTAACAAATACAGACAAGTTTAGGAGGAATATTTAAAGGATAACTGTCACATTTAGACCCTAATTTCAGTTTTCATATATGTAGTTACTAATATGATAATATTCCTGAATCAATAACTATTAGATTTACTTACCCCTTATTTAATAAGATTCAGCCCTTAGCAACCAGTCTGCATAAAACTGCAATTTCACTATTCTGTTAAAATGGCCGCCCTCAGCCCTGATGCTAATCCATAGGACACCTGCAGTGAAGTTAGTGAAGACCAGCTCTGTATAGGGGGTCTTGCAGTTAAATTTCCAGGTCTGGCTGAAGCCTGTAGTCCTCTCCTACAAGCTCTCCTCTTATCAGATAAGGCTTTCATTTATACACTGAGCAGCAACATTGTCCTGCACTGCTAAGGGAGTGTCTGCCAGGCACAGGCATGTGGAGAAGTTCACACACACAGCCCAGCACTGTTATCTCCTGTCGGGAAGAACCTGGCTTTTTATACATTCCCTTACAATGTTGACTCACTATCAGTTCCCAGTGCACGCAGCCAGCGGTAGACGGAAGGAGCATAGCAACCTGATTTTAATCTCAGGTAACAATAGCCAATACTGGGGACTTTTATGTGGCTTTTAAGGGGTATTTATTAAACAATCAGAAATTAAAATAGGGCCAACCAGGTGATATTAAACACCAAAATCCAATAGTAAAAAAAAAAATAAAATTGACAGTTATACTTTAAGACATGATATAGAGCATCAAAAGACAGACACCAGAACAAAATGTGGTAGCTGAAAGTAAAAAACAGAACGCTCATTGAAACGATCAGGTGCTAGTTGGACCAAGAGCACCGGTTTGACTTGGGGCCAAACACTAAGAGCATTGTATAAGTGAACCCCATTCTTCACAATACCCCTGAAGGTGGGGATAGCTTTTCCTGAGGGTCCACCAGGTCACTACCTCTTTGGATGGGCCCGATGCACTTGGTCGACACCTGCAAGGCAAAAGCCGCTGGTGAGTGCACCAGCGGTTCAGGTGCATACAAAAGAGGGAACCAGAAAACCAGACAAAACTGGAAACACAGGACACTGTTTAGATACAAGACATATGCTGGAACATAGACAAGATCTCAGACATAGAACAGACAGATGCCTGGGCCCCATGTGGAACAGATGCATGGCGGTACCAGACATAGCTGCACAGAATGGAGAGGCAGATGTCTAGACTCCATGTGGAACGGATGAATGGTGGTCCAAGACAGAACAGCACAAACAGGATACAGACAAATGAATGGACCCCATGAGGAACAGATGCATGGTGGTCACAGACAGAGCTGCACAGAAAAAAGACAGGCAGATGCCTGGAACCCATGCTGAGCACCTCTCATTATGACAAATGCTTATTAAAGAGGTTATCCAACATTATACAACAGCCCCCCATGCGCCGGGCCCAGCATCGCGGGAGACACTAGGGAGGCTTCACCCTGACAGCGGATGTTTTAATCCGTGTATAAGGAGAAGCAGTAGTGGTGACCAGGAGCTGTGCAGGTACCGGGGAGCGGGGTAAGTATATTCCCTCTGAGGTGCACGGCACATGGGAGGGCTGTTGTATGATTTTATATCTCCCCTTTAATGGTCTCCAACGCAACCTTATTTTTGGCTTGATCACCCCAGACTTGTTGTGATGTGTGAGGCCTGGTACTATATATTGCATGTTCTTGGATTTCAGTAAGTAAAAGCTCCAAAATACCAATAAATACATTTTTCTTGTACATCTGCATATACTGTAAGATACTATAGGTAATTTTTAAGACAAAGTAGTTGACCTAGTTTTTTGTTTGTGCTGCATGCATTTTGCAGAACAATATATTTACCTGTCATAGTATTTGTCTTATTCTTATTCATGCTGTGTGAGCAATTCTAAAGGCTTATTAGTTCACAGCTGTCATGAATCCTAGAATTGAAATTCTATTGAAAAAAAACAAACAGATTTACTCTAGTTACTGAAAAGCTAACTGATAGGGCTCATGTCTGTTTCATTTTTTATTTTATTTTTTTGCAGCCTGTATGCAGAACCATTTATTTCAGTGGGACATAAAAAAAAAAAAAAACAACGGAAATAACTCTGTGTGCATTCCGTGTCTCTATGTCCACATGCCCACTCTGTAAAAATAATATTACATTACGTACAAGGATAGAACTGTTCTATTCCGTTCTGCAAAATGTGGCATGCACACAGCTGGTATCTGTGTTTTGTTGATCCACAATTTGAGGACTGAAGAACATCCAACAGTCATGTGCATGAGCCCTTAGTTGAATTTTATGGTGGTATAATTTGTGGTATTGACACACGTTTGACAAATTATACAGAATTACAGGAAAAATGCAGTCATGCAAAACTGCAACACTGTTTCAGCCTTGTTTCTACATAATAAAGCACTTTATTGTGCAACATTTCATTAGCTCAAAGTAACATCACAAGCTAAATACAATTAAATTAGCATATATAGTACATTCTCCAACTAATGAATATCATAATGAGCCCCTAACTCCAACCCCACCCCAACCAAACCAGAGCAATATATAGGGGGACACCAGCTACAAAAACAAATAATCAGTCCACTAGTAGAATATATCAAATGGATTAAAAACAACAAAACTGAACTGTGTGGCTGTATGAATTCCAATTTAAGCAACATAAAGAGTAAGTTGGGCAAAATTACATTTAGTAAAAGCCTCTTGGGGCAAGACTTGATTGGTATTCATTTTTTGGTGCTCTTCTGTGGCATGCATAGCCTCCGGCAAGGCTTACTCTAGACATAACATAGTTCAGCAGTTTTATCAAAAGTAATCCCTTAAAGGGCACTGGTCAGCAAATTAGTACCTATTAAACTGGATGACCTGTTGCATGTGCACTTGGCAGCTGAAGGCATTTGTGTTTGTCCCATTTTCATATGTCCAAGAACAAATTGTACAGAAGGGTAGTAGAAATAATAAAACTTAATGTTTAAAGAAAAATTCATGAAAACAGATACAAACAATGAATATCAAGTGTGCATACCACATAAACGCACCACAAACCAAAAATGTACCACATTGACGTACAGAGAAAAATGTGTGTATCCATGTAACCATACACATGTGGCTACGCAAATACTGGAACCAAGCCTAGCACGTAACAGTAATAACCAGGTTGGTCTTACCATTCGGAAGAGGGCCAGGACAGGTAAATTCTTGGCCCAATGTGCCCTGTCAGGATTATTGTACACTAATTATGTCCTAAATATGGAGTTATCGACCTGACAAGGTGGGGCCCTGTGCAGAACCTTTCCCTGCTGTAAAGGCGCTGGATGTCCCTATCAAGGGTGGTGATCACAATTCCTAACAGTATCAGGGAATTCACACCAATATACTCGAAAGAAAAACCCAGGGTAAAGGGATCTATCAAGATCTAAAAAATATTTTCCCAATGCGTTTGGTGGGAGAGTAATCATCCAATCGCCCTCAAAAGAGGATTACCCACCCAACAATATTTGAGACTCTGGCAAAATTGCACTAACACCTCAGAATTAAAACACCAGGCCAATAACTTATGAACAAGGCTTCGTGAATTAGGCTATCCAGACCTGATCGTATGCATAGCCTATCAAAGGGCACTGCGAGAGGATCGAATTACACTCTTGCATCCTATCCTGAGACCACAGGACAATTCCCAGAATGTCATCAGACTTGTGGGGACCTTTGACACAGCATCAGGACCAATTAGGGACATTATTTCCCAACACTTAGACACTCTTATAATGGACCCAAAATTAAAAGAGGCCATAGGTCCCAATCTCCTTATCACGTACAAATGAGACAAGAGCCTTAGAGATTACTTTGTACACAGCCTCTTCACACCTAAACCCACCCCTAGAACTTGGTTGAACATTCTCTTCAAAGGCTGCTATCGCTACAGCTACTGTAGCTTTTGCAAGTTCATACAAACGAGGAAGACATATATGAGCATAAATGAATGTGGCCTTCACTATGTGGGAAAGACACGCAAAATGTTCCGCTGACATATCAGTGAGCATCTGGGCGATATACGTAATAACTGAGATTCACCAATAGCAAAACATGTCAATGAAATACATGGCTGTCGGAACCTATCAATTACATGTAAAGGTATTGAATTGGTCCACTGGTCACCCAGAGTAGTGGACAGGGACAAATGGATCCTCTAGAGAAACCTGGTGAATCTTTAAATTAAAAATATCTGCGGCCGGCACACCACTGTCCTGCATTCTGGCGAGCAATGCCATAGAGATCGCTCCTGCCCATGCTGCAGAGGACATCACTGCATGTAATAGCAGGGTAGAGAAGACAAAGAAGGAGGATCACATGACCCCAGGCAGGCCCTGGCTGGCAGGCTAGTCCATAATGACTTGTAGTCAGCCTCAGCCAATCAGCCTCAGCCAATATGTCATAGGCACTATATAAGATCATTCACAAGCAGAGAAGCCATATACAGTTGTGTTCAAAATTATTCAACCCCCAATGCTGTAAAGGATCTTAGGGAATTTAGTGTACATTTGTAATTGTGTTCAGAATGAAATCATACCAGGACTTTTTAAAGAACCAAATACAACTAAAATGACATCAATTGTTTTTGTAATACAGTATTAAATGTTTTTTTTGTGATTTCTTCATTGACACAATTATTCAACCCCTTAAAGACTACCACTCTTAAGAACAGAGGTTCATTCAAGTGTTTTCGATCAGGTATTGAAAACACCTGTGGTTGTCAAGGAGCAGGAATCAAGCATAATAAGCACCAATTAGGCAGATTTAAAATGACTGTGATACTCAGCTCCTTCTAGACATTTACTGGTGTGTTTACAAACATGGTGAAGTCAAGAGAATGGTCCAGGAAGACAAGAGAAGAGGTGATTTCTCTTCACAGGAAGGGCAATGGCTATAAGAAGATTGCAAAGATGTTAAACATACCAAGAGACATCATAGGACGCATCATTCGCAAATTCAAGGCAAAGGGCACTGTTGAAACGCTACCTGGTCGTGGCAGAAAGAAGATGCTGACTTCGACTGCTGTGCGCTACCTGAAGTGCAAAGTGGTGAAAAGTCCCCGTGTGACTGCTGAGGAACTGAAAAAAGATTTGTCAGATGCTGGTACTGAAGTTTCAGCTCAGACAATAAGGCACACACTGCGTAATGAAGGCCTCAATGCCAGAACTCCCAGGCGCACCCCCTTGCTGTCTCCAAAGAATAAGAAAAGTCGACTGCAGTATGCCAAAAGTCATGTGGACAAACCACAAAAGTTTTGGGATAGTGTTCTGTGGACTGATGAAGCAAAATTTGAACTGTTTGGGCCCATGGATCAACGCTATGTTTGGAGGAGGTAGAACAAGGCCTATGAAGAAAAGAACACCTTGCCTACTGTGAAGCATGGCGGGGGGTCAATCATGCTTTGGGGCTGTTTTGCTTCTACAGGTACAGGGAAGCTTCAGCGTGTGCAAGGTACCATGAATTCTCTTCAGTACCAGGAGATATTGGATGAAAATGTGATGCAGTCCGTCACAAACCTGAGGCTTGGGAGACTTTGGACCTTTCAACAGGACAATGATCCCAAGCATACCTCCAAGTCCACTAGAGCATGGTTGCAGATTAAAGGCTGGAACATTTTGAAGTGGCCATCGCAGTCACCAGACTTAAATCCGATTGAGAACCTCTGGTGAGACTTAAATAAAGCAGTTGCAGCGCGCAAGCCTAAGAATGTGACTGAACTGGAGGCTTTTGCCCATGAATAATGGGCGAAGATACCCGTAGATAGCTGCAAGACACTTTTGTCAAGCTATGCTTCACGTTTAAAAGCTGTTATAATTGGAAAAGGATGTTGTACTAAGTACTAAGATTGAATGTCACTTGGGGGTTGAATAAAACTGATAATGATGTGAGCACAGAAAAGACATTTGTGGTTATTTCATTATAAATGTTATGTTTTATTTGTCTGACTTACAAATGCCTCGTTGATTTAATTGTAAACAAGATGACTGAAATGATCAAAATCAATGTCAAACTGGCCAAAACACTCAATTTCAGTGGGGGTTGAATAATTTTGAACACAACTGTAGGAGTGCATGACCAAAATGGAGACAGTCTCACCTCCAAATGCATACTTTAAAAAGAAAAGGAAAATTTAATCAGCACCACCGGTAAAAAGAAGTAAATGAGCATTGAAACTACAAAAGTTACATTTCTTTCTTTTTGTTACTTCACCTCCCACAAAAAATTGTGCATTGAAACTACAAAAGTTTAATTTCTGATTCACAGTTTTTTAGTCACTTCACCTCCCACAAAAAATGAATCAAAATGGTATTATTGAAAAGTACAGCTCACCATGCAAAAAATGAGCCATAACACAGTTCCATACACATAAAGATAAAAAAAGGCTATGGGGGTCAAAATATGGTGATGCACAGTATTAGAACTCAAGAAAAACTCCACATCTGTGGTATTGTTATAATTGTACTGACCTAGAGAATGAAAGTAACAGGTCAGATTTACCGAAAATGCTGTAAAAACGAAACCCATAAAACTGTGGCAGAATTGTAATAATTCCACCCCATTTAAAAAAAAAAAAATTCCCACTTCCCTCTATATTGTCTTCAACCATAAATCATGCCATTACAAAGTATAACTTGTCCTGCAAAAAAAAAAAAGCTGTCACACGGCTATGTGCATGGAAAAAATAAAAAAAATGTATAGCTTTGGGAAGGTTGAGAGTAAAAAACTACATTGAAAAATTGAAAATTACCCAGTCTTAATAGGGGTAAAGATATATGGGGTCGTTTGTCAAACTGGTGTAAGGTAGAACTGATTAGTTGCCTATTGAAACCAATCAGATTCCATTGGAATCTAATTAGTTATATGGGCAACTAAGCCAGTTCTACTTTACACCAGTTTGATAAATGACCACAATAGTTCCTAAATTCTGTAACAAGTATATACCATCTGGTAACAAAATGTCCAGGAATAAAATAAAACCAATGTGGCTCATTAGGGCTGTACAGAATATAATAATTCTAGAAATACGTTTAAAATATTGAAGGCTAAGGATTTGCAAAATGCATTCCAAAGAGCTCAATAGGAAATGTGAAAATGAAATCATGTTAACAAAGTTAGGCACAGAAAAACAATTCACTAATGACATTAAATGCCAAAAAGAAAAAAATCTGGTAATAAAGTATTGGCTGTCTAAGTGAAGACCATGGGAATATAATTATAGAAGACAAAGATAAGGAAGAGGTATTAAACATGTTCTTTTCATTTGTGTTCTCCAGTGAGTTGTGAGTGTCATTTAGGAGGACAGTAATCAAGGTTCTCCACCAAATATTAATCAACACAAGAAGAAATACAGCAGTGTCTGAGTAAATTAAATATTAGCTAAACTTCATTGATGGACTTGAGCTTGGTAATTGGTAGACCAGTCTTCTAAAGGTTCCTTCTCCCATGGCAGATTTTGTTGCAGAAATTTCTTTGACTGAAAATCAGTTCCATTCATCTGAATGTGGTTGATTTGGCGGGAAGCACATGGATTGCATGGATTTCTGCAAGTCCTATTCTGATAAATAGAACTTATTTTCAGTTTACAGAGGTTTATAAGGGTCTAAGGAAGGACCCCAGGTCTGCCTTCTGGCAATGCCTAGCAGGCCATAACAGAGGCATGGCCTAATAGATTTCCTGTCAGTTTTCCACTGAGAGCAAAATACATTATGTAAATGATCAAATAACTGTATATTATAATCCCCTTGTGGTATAAGTGATATAATTAAGAATTAAAGTTCCCAATTGAAAAAAGATAGCATTTTCCCAGGTACATTTTTTTTATTTGGACGAAGGATCGCCGAAACGCGCGTCGGGGTTGACGCCATCCTGGTCCCTCACTTCTATTTACTTATTGGTGAGTACTCCTTTGGGTTTTGTGTTAGCACTGCTGATGTCATTTTCTGTTGCCTTACACTATCCGCATTGCCAATGTATAAAGACACTTGTATCCACTACGGCTGTATCTGCGGATTTTCTGAAGGCCGCAGCAAGCCCTAGATATACTATATTGATAATACAACAGTGTAGCGATTGGCTTTTTTACATCATTCCAGCGGTGCTAGATATGTTTTATACATCTCGCTATAGGGTCCAGGGTGGCGTCTGTGTTCTCCTGTCACCTCCTTCTATGATTTGTAATTTTTAGTATATGACTAATAAAATCTTTTTGATAATTTTTCAATACCTTTGCATGTTGCTCTTTGTCTTTTTGCTTTTGATGTACTTTTTTTTATTGAATATTACCATAGTCCAAAAAGCTGTATAGTAATATGTGGATTTTTTTATGTTGGCCTGCTGCATGGGGATGCCGGTATTAACCTGCAAGTGCGCGCTTCTGGGTTTTTCACCCTGTAGATGCCGTGATCACACTTGATTACGGCATCTAAAGGCTGTAATGTCTGTGATCTGCATTATTGCTGGTCACGGACATTAGCCATGGCCCTCTGCTATTTGAAACATCAGAGACCTGCCGGCTATGGTACCCAGTGCACATGCGAGAGGTGCACTCCCATTCACTTCTATGGGGAGAGTGCTTGGTGGTGAGACCTAAGGAAATCCGGGGTCCTCCAGCCACCACTTTCCCTGATATGTTCTCGATATATGTGTGGATCCCACACCTAACAGACAATAGGAGCATATCCTAGTGATATGGCCCCATTGTCTCACAAAGGAATACCCCTTTAAGGACCAGGCTGATTTTGTAAATCTCAGATGTGTCACTTTATGTGGTAATAAGAACACTCTTACTTATCCAAGCAATTGTGGGATTGTTTTCTTGTCACACATTGTACTTCATGTTAGTGGTTAATTTCAGTCAATATACAGTGGATATAAAAAGTCTACATACCTCTGTTAAAATGTCAGGTTTCTGTGCTGTAAAAAAATGAGACACAGATAAATCATTTCAGAACTTTTTCCACCTTTAATGTGACCTATAAACTGTACAACTCAGTTGAAAACCAAATTGAAATCTATTAGGTATAGGAAAGAAAAAACATACAAAAAAAATAATATGGTTGCATAAGTGTGCACTACCTTAAGCTAATACTTTGTTGACGCACCTTTTGATTTTATTACAGCACACAGTCTTTTTAGGTATGAGTCTATCAGCATGGCACATTTTAACATGGCAAGATCTGCCCCCTCTTTGCAAAAACACTCCAAATCTGTCATATTGCGAGGGCATCTCCTGTGCACAGCCCTCTTCAGATCACCCCACAGATTTTCAATCAGATTCAGGTCTGCGCTCTAGCTGGGCCATTCCAAAACTTTAATCTTCTTCTGGTGAAGCCATTTCTTTGTTTATCTGGATGTATGCTTTGGGTCGTTGTCATGCTGAATGAAGAAGTTGCTCTTCATGTTCATCTTTATAGCAGAAGCCTGAAGGTTTTGTGCCAATATTGACTGGTATTTGGAACTGTTCATAATTCCCTCTATCTTAACTAAGGCCCCAGTTCCAGCTGAAGAAAAACAGCCCCAAGGCATGATGCTGCTGCCACCATGCTTCACTGTGGGTATGGTGTTCTTTTGGTGATGTGCAGTGTTGTTTTTGCGCTAAACATATCTTTTGGAATTATGGCCAAAAAGTTCTGAGACTTCAGATGTGTTTTTGCAAAATGTAGCATGGCTTGGATGTTTTTCTTAGTAAGAAAATGCTTTCATCTTGCCACTCTACCCCTTAGCCCAGACATATGAAGAATATGGGAGATTGTTGTCACATGTACCACACATGTACCATACAGCTCCTTTAATGTTGCTGTAGACCTCTTGGTAGCCTCCCAGACCAGTTTTCTATCTCTTTTCATCAATTTTGGAGAAACGTCTAGTTCTTGGTAATGTCACTCTTGTGCTATATTTTCTCCACTTGATGGTGTGCTATATTTTCTTCACTGTGTTCCATGGTATATCTAATGCCTTGGAAATTCTTTTGTACCCTTCTCCTGACTGATACCTTTTAACAATGAGATCCCTTTGATGCTTTGCAATTGGGTCTCTGTGACATATACTGTCCTGCATGCGATAGATGTGTCGGTATTGCAAATTCCAACAATCTGGGCCTAATATTGTGTCCATATTCCGTAGTGTTCTGTAACCGATACTGTACGACACAAAAAAAAAAGTCTGTATTGCAAATTTCAATAATATAGGCCTAATATAGTGTCCATATCCCGTGGGTTTCTGCGACAAATTCTGTACTACATCAGAAAACAGTGTCTGTAGCGCAAATTTAAATAATTTGTGCCAAATCTACTGTGTGTGCGTTTAATACATATCACTGACATATATTGTACTTTAATTATAGAAAAGGTAGGGCACACACCGGATAATGGGTCACAGGTAGTTGAATTTATTCATATAAAATTTATAAAATATGTAAGGATTGATTAAAGTGCCATGTGCTAATACCAAGAACATCAAGTATAATAATGTAACAATGTGACAATTACAACAATGTGACAAAAGTGATTCGAAAAAACAGTAGTATAGTGCAAATATATAAAAATAAAATAATAATGATAAAGTGTCCTCGTGCCTTTTGAACCAGCGGATCTCTTCCAAATTGGAAGATCGACTCCAATCGGACAAGGAGGAATTGATATCTCTGTATAACTGTACAAATTGATCGTCCACTTATATTCGAATCTGAGCGATGTTGCGCTCCAAAAATACAGCGGCGTCCCGCTGAGTAGGCGATCGCAAGTAGAGAAGGTTCGGTCTTACCGGGTCTCTAATGTAAATCTCTCCCACCTCTCCGTCTGTAGGTACGTAGGTATCGGGAGGCCACGGCCTGCAAAGTGTGTGTCGGCGTCTTCCTACACGTGGTGCGGTGGAATCGTCAGTGGTTCCGCTGTGTCAGGTGCCGTACAACACGCATAATAAGCTGGCAGTGCAGAAGACCAACAAACTTCTCCTAAAGTCTCCAGGATTTGTCAGTGGACTAACTGATATCGGGGTCAGCAACCAGACGCTGGGTGTACAGGTAAAACCCTTCCTCAGTGGTTAAAAGACTTTAACCACTGAGGAAGGGGTTTTACCTGTACACCCCGAAATGCGTCTGGTTGCTGACCCCCGATATCAAGTTAGTCCACTGACAAATCCTGGAGACTTTAGGAGAAGTTTGTTGGTCTTCTGCACTGCCAGCTTATTATGCGTGTTGTACGGCACCTGACACAGCGGAACCACTGACGATTCCACCGCACCACGTGTAGGAAGACGCCGACACACACTTTTGCAGGCCGTGGCCTCCCGATACCTACGTACCTACAGACGGAGAGGTGGGAGAGATTTACATTAGAGACCCGGTAAGACCGAACCTCTCTACTTGCGATCGCCTACCAGCGGGACGCCGCTGTATTTTTGGAGCGCAACATCGCTCAGATTCGAATATAAGTGGACGATCAATTTGTACAGTTATACAGAGATATCAATTCCTCCTTGTCCGATTGGAGTCGATCTTCCAATTTGGAAGAGATCCCGCTGGTTCAAAAAGGCACGAGGACACTTTATCATTATTATTTTATTTTTATATATTTGCACTATACTACTGTTTTTTCGAATCACTTTTGTCACATTGTTGTAATTGTCACATTGTTACATTATTATACTTGATGTTCTTGGTATTAGCACATGGCACTTTAATCAATCCTTACATATTTTATAAATTTTATATGAATAAATTCAACTACCTGTGACCCATTATCCGGTGTGTGCCCTACCTTTTCTATAATTTTTGCAACTTTTCTACGATTGGGTGAGATCGTTAGGTACGGAGCACCACTTATAATACTTGTGTCCCCTGGTGCGACATTTTATCTATTTTTGATTTATATTGTACTTTATCCGTAGATGGTGTATGCTAGTCTGTGACATTATCAGGGCTACATCTCCTGTGTAATGTGTGTGCATCCCAAATACCTTTTTTAATTTATTGGTGCATACACTTACAAATCCTACGCTACTGTACGTGTGACACACTTTTAAGCATATATAACATTTAATATTAAGAAGGCGGCCAGTAAGTGCCAAGGAAATGGAAGTGATGCTAATAGTGCACACAGAGCCCGTGGCCCTGGGCGCGATAAAATGGAGTAAAAGAATGGAGCTGAGGGCCTCCAAGTGCGCTAACCTTCAAAACATCATTTGCAAGTGCCTTCAGGCCACCTGACCCTCTAAAACATCATTTGCGAGTGCCTTCAGGGCAGCTGACCCTCTAAAACATCATTTGCAAGTGCTTTTAGGACAGCTGACCCTGTAAAACATAATTTGCGAGGGCCTGCAGGTGAGCTGACCCTAAAAAACATAATTTTCCAGGGCCTGCAGGTGAGCTGACCCTCTAAAACATTGTATGTGAGGGCCTGCAGGTGAGCTGACCCTGTAATGCATTATATGTGAGGGCCTGCAGGTGAGCTGACCCTATAAAACATTATGAGCGAGGGCAGCCTAAAAAGCATGTTGATATATCAGGGGCAATCCAGGCCTTGTTCATTATTATAAGAGTCGACCTGTCAGCATTTTCAGTTGACAGACGGATGAGCTTATCAGTTATTATGCCCCCATCATCAGGGTGAAGGTGCTGGCGGGATGTCTTGAAACTGTTCCAGGGCTTGGAGAGTGTTGTCCTGCCTCTGTTGGAACGGCTGTGTGTTCCCCTCATCTACCTTCCTGGGTTGCACAAGGATCTACGTACTCTGCTGCCAGCGTTGTCAGCTGTAAATTTATCTGCTATGACATTCTGTACTATTATTATTATGGTTTGTAGTTGTAATATTGTTGGTATTATTATTGTTATTATGGTTTATGGTTGTAAAGTATGTTATGGTTATTTGGTTATTTATGAGTTAATTAACAGGCCATGCCATTGGTTTACCTCCACTCTCGTGTGTTATGTTTTTAGTTATATTAATGTATAAGTTTGGGATGTTTGCTGTGCATGGGACATATTGCTTTTTGATTGCCATGTGTGTGAGCTTGCCAAGCTCCAAAACTGCCAACAAGTTAGGGCCATTATCAGACACAACAACCAACCATGCCTGGTTGTAGGTTGAGTGGCGAGAGCCACAGCTCAGTCTGGTCCCTTTACTCTGCCACAGTTCTGCGGCAGTGTGCTGTTTGTCACCTAAGCAAATGAGTTTTAGCACGGCCTGTTGCCGCTTCCCCACTGCCGTGCTACACTGCTTCCAGCTACTGACTGATGGCTGACTGGTGCTGCAAGATGAGAATTCAGAGGTGGAAGTGGAATAGGAGTAGGAGAAGGGGGGGTTTGCTGCAAATAATGTAGGTGGTGGTAAAAATCCTGATGGAATGGGGGCCCGCAATCCTTGGTGTTGGTAGCACCTGTGCCATCCCAGGGTACGACTAGCTAACGGCATCCACAAGGTTCACCCAGTGTGCCATCACGGAAATGTAGCGTCCCTGTCCAAAAACACTTTTCTGTGTGTCAGTCGTTAAGTGGACCTTCCCAATAACTGCATTGGTCAGGGCACGGGTAATGTTAAGGGACACAATTGCTAGTGTAATGCGGAGACGGCACACCTTTAAAAATTGTGGCTGCTGTGGACTGAGTAACGAGGGACATCCGACTCCATGAGGCTGAGGAAAGCCTCAGTGTCCACAGGCCTAAATGGCAATATTTCCTGGGCCAGCAATTTTTAAAGGTGTGCATTTAGTGCTATGGCCTGTGGGTGGGTGGCTGGGTATTTGCACTTACGTTCAAAGGCCTGGGTTAAGGACATCTGTATGCAGGCCTATTTGGTGTGGTCCGCCTTCTCCCTTTTGCCATCCCACTGCCTATTACAGCCTGTTGCGGTGCTGTGGATCCCTCCCCCTCTGTAATGCTGTCCTCGCTTGGCTTGCCATCTTCCCAGGTTGGGTTAGTGATGTCATCGTCCACCACCCTCTCTTCCACTTCCTCACTCGAGTCGTTCTCTTGACTTGTGTTTTTGACCTAACAATACCGTCACTTATTGACCACTGTGTCTTATCCGCATCATCCACCTCATGAAACACTAATTGACATTCCCAACTGTCATCTTCTTCTGACTGTGGATGCTGAAGAGTTTGTGAATCAGTGCACAAGATCTCCTCATATCCCTCTTCAGGGAGGGTCAGCTCCCCTGCAGGCCCTCACCTACAATATTTGAGAGAGTCAGCTCGCCTGCAGGCCCTCATCTACAATATTTTAGAGGGTCGGCTCACCTGCAGGCCGTCACCTGCAATATTTTAGAGGGTCAGCTCACCTTCAGGCCCTCACCTACAATATTTTAGAGGGTCAGCTCACCTGCAGGCCCTCAACTTACAATATTTTAGAGGGTCAGCTCACCTGCAGGCCCTCAACGTACAATATTTTACAGGGTCAGCTCAGCATCAGGCACTCGCTCATCATTTCTTGCAATGCTCAGCAGCAGGCCCTCGCCCCTAATGTTTTAGAGGGTCAACAGCAGGACCTTGCTCTTAATGTTTTGGAGGGTCACCAGCAGGCCATCAATGCTAATTTTTTAAGGGTGTGTATGATGCCCTCTTTTATGTGTAACAAAGGGTGTATTGGAGTGCCACTTCCTTGTAATTTTTGGAAGCCCTTTCAATTAGTGCATAGGAGTCCTACTACCTGAACAATTGTACCACAATGTGAATGAGGCCCTCCTTTGTGTGATATGCAGGCTGTTTCTGAGTGTTCTTGCTTGTAATTTTTGGCAGCAATGGACTTTATATACAATTGAATATACAGTAAGTAATGTTTCCTAACAATTTTTCCTGTGAAATTGATTAATTATTATTATTTTTTTTTGGGGGGGGGGGAGTATTTTTGACAGTGTTTAAAAAGTGGCGTACAACTCGGACAACATGGTTCCCAGCAGTGACCTCAGAGTCCAAGATGCATCCAGACATTGTCCCCATGCTGTTCCCGATCCATTTTGGTGATGTTTCTGTCACTTTCTGACCTTTTCCAATGGACCAGGCACCCTCCCCTCTTCAGAGCAGGGGGTGCCTGGTTGTCTCCCATTGACTTCCATTTTACTCGGGTGCTCATTCGAGCACACGATTATATAGCAATGTGTTCAGACCGAACACCCGAATACTTTGGTGCGCGATCATCACTAATCCAAACTTGTCGTAGCAAGTTTTATGAATATGGAAATAAGAGTGGGCGCTTGCTGGCCAGGGACCTTAGGGGTCAACTAGCCTCCTTGCATATCCCGGTCATTAAAGCCCCAAATGGTTCACCAGTACATACCACTCCAAATATTACATCTACATTCCATTCTTTTTATTCTGCTTTGTATGATCTGCTGACCCCGTCCGATCAGAGAGACTTGTCCCTGTCCTCTGCTGCACGGTTGACTGCAGATCAATCTGCTAGCCTTGAGGCTCCCTTTACTGTCGGAGAGCTCTAGGACTAGACCCTAAGCTCAGATGGGTTCACGGCAAGGTTCTACAAGGTATTCTCAGATAAAGTAGCCCCTTTCTTCCTCCAGGTCTTTAACATGGTGTCGTCTGTGCTCCCCTTCCCGGTACAGTCTACTGAAGCACATATAGCGGTCATTCCCAAACCTGACAAAGATCTCCAAGTGTGTGAGAGCTATTGCCCATTTTCTCTTCTAAATGTTGACCTTAAAACTTCTGGCAAATCGACTGAAAGTTTTCTTGCCATCTCTCAATCAGTCTCTCATTCACTTTCACTCTGACCAGGTGGGGTTTTGTGTCTGGGAGGGAGGCAATGGATAATACCTGGAAGACACTGGACTTTATCCACTATACTAAGACCCACCATATCCCCCTCATGGTCCTATCTCTCAACGCAGAGAAGGCCTTTGATCATATCTCATGGCCCTCTATAAACTTTAACCTTTTGCACATTGGTCTAGGCCCCTGGTTCAAGTGCAAAATATTCTGTCTATATCAAACACCATCGGCAAGGCTAAAAATTAACAGAATTATTTCTTCTTCCTTTTTATTCATAATGGCACCCGCCAAGGATGCCCGATATCTCCCTTGCTATAAGTTTTAGTCATGGATCATCTAATGTCCGCAATACGTGAAAATCCATACGTGACTTTGCAGATGACCTGTTGCTGTACATTACCAACCCTTGTATCTCCCTTCCATGTCTACAATCGGAATTGTCTTGTTTTGTGGCCTTGTCTAACTTTAAGATTAACATGTCCAATTCCCATGCCCTGAATGTCTCCCTGTGGTCGGATCTAGTTGCTTCCTTCCCTTTCTTGTGGTCCACCAAAGGCATCACCTACCTGGGGAAAAGAATCAGTCATGTTTTGCTACACTTATTTAGAAATACTTTTGCTCCAATTGTAGGCTATATTACCATTCTTCAACTTTACCCGGCTTTTGGACATGTTTTGTCCTACTTTCCAGAAAGCGTTGGTCAATATAGCGAGGGATTCCTCGGCCATGTGCATTGACTGCTCTCCCCTGGCTTAGGACAGTTTTATGGTCTCTTCGACCCTCTCTCTCCTTTACTTAACCACACATTTGCAATACTAGCAGCTATAGGTCTGGAATCTTCTCTCATAAATTCTCAGGGACCTCTTACACCCATTAATGAGCATACATTGTTCTCTCCAGGGTCCTCCTCCGTTTCCTTTCTCACAGGTACCAAAATTTCTCCTCTTCGTTTCTGACAAGTCCTTTTTGGAGCCTCCATGTAACCTCTAACCTCTATATTGGGCAACACACTTCCTACGCCGAAATACATCTATGAATATCTCTAACCTCGACACTTCTATGCCTCCATGCATGTCTCTCACAATCTCACCAGGAACCTGACAGTTTTTGAACAAGTCTGTATGGCCCCTTCGGCTGTGTTCCGAGACATTTCCTTTATGTATAAACTACTTCTCCAGCAGAGATCTTCCTCAACCCTTTCAGTTTGCACAGCATGGGAACACGATCTAGGTATCCAATTGACCTCCTCCCAATGGTTTAGATGTTAAATGTTTTGCCCATAAAGCACTGCTATTCACCAGAGCGCAAGAAACCTGCTATAAGATCATGACCCGGTGGTACAAGGTGCCGGCACTGCTGCACAAATGGTTCCTTTCAGTCTCTATAGGTTTTAGAAATGTGGGGTAGCGGAAGGTACACTGTTACACATCTGGTGGCAATGCTCTGTCTTAAGTGAATTCTGGGACTCAGTCCATGAGGCTATTCTTAAAATTAGAGACCTTCTGATGCCGAACACACCAGAATCCTTTATTTTATATGTATATGAGTTAACCATAACCATCCCAGCATACAAAAACTCTCTTCTCAAATATCTCATCCAAGCGGCGAAGGCAGTGATTCCTCGTCATTGGAAATCAACGATCCCTCCGCCCCTTGAGGAAGCGGTGTTATATAAGAGAATGGAGGATTTAATAGCCCACACCCCTCAGATGTAATCGCAATTTCTGAAGATATAGAGTCCTTGGGATGATTTCCGCTCCTCTGGGACATACAAGACACTTTGAACTGACTGTCTAGCTTAAACCTCTCTCCTTTTTCTACATCTCACTTGCTTCTCTTTCTATCCCTCTTACACTTATCCACCTGCCCCCTGCTGTTCCCTATCCTTCCCTCCCTCCCCCTTTTTTTGTTTTTTGTTTTCTTTGGGTTGGATTTTATTATGCTTCATAATGTTTCTAACTGCGCCTCTAGCAGTACTTTGATGCTGTCGAGTTTTGCCTCACATTGAAGTAGTGGACAGGGGTACTTTATGGTACTGACTTTTGATGTCTGCTTTCACAATGTTCCTACCTATGCCTATAGCTGTACTTCATTCAATGATGCCGAGTCTTGTCGCAAATTGAAGTACTTGATGTACACATGTTATAGTACTGACTTATGATGTCTTTTTTGGACTTTTGCCTTGTTTAACTACTGCTTTGTATTGCAATTCCAGATGCCCGTGTAATATTGAATGGCTCTATTCGCTTTATGCTTTGTATTTTTGAAAACTATATAAAACCCAATAAACTCTTTAATTAGAAAAAAACAAAAGCAACAAGTAATATGACGTTTCTAGAGTCACACAATACTTATTGTACTGCTTCCTAGTTCTTTAACATGGTTGACTTTGCATGCATGATTAAAGCAGAATAAGTGATGGTGAGTTAGACTAAGACACAGAAGCTATAGAGTAAGTCATCTGATGAGCCTTCATTCTTTATAATTTAAACCAATTATATTTGAGCAGACAGGATGTGCAAAGATGTCAACATAATGTTCTTTATCATTTAATGTAGTTATATTTTATAATATCTAGTCTCTAGCCTGATGTGGTCACAGTTGAAACAATCACATTCATCTAAAGACAGTTTACTTCAGGGACATTACTAGAGATGTTTGAGTTGCAGGGCAAATTTTGGATTTCATGCCGTTCAAGCCATCATGATGACTTTTTTTTATCTCTGCATAATTTGCTTCACAGACATCTTTAGTTCCTTGCTTTTCCAACACCCTCCCCACCTTTTCCCAACTTATAGTAAACTCAGCACCCATAAGAGAGTCATACTGCCCATTTAAGGTTCCACGCAGTTGTTTTCTTAGTGCCTCATACAGTTATCATGCTTCCACTCAATAATAGCCCCACCTTTGTGACCTTATTCAGAACTAATGCCCCAGTTGTGGTCCCTAGATAGTAATGCTTCTATTTGTTCCCCCGAATTAGATATAATCTAATTTCTTGAAATTCTTTTCAAGTCTCATTTTAAAGAATTGGCCAGTAAATTCAATTAGGGTCTTAATCAATTCAACCCAAATTGAAATTGGCCTGACATTTGGAGTGTGACACCCTGAAATCTTTTAGGACTCATATTTTTTATCTCTTGTCTTTGTCTGTTTTTATGTTTTAAATTTTTCTTCTTTTTCTGTCTCTCCACTTTCAGGCTCTTTAACGGAAAGATAGAAATAGTAAATAATGAGTGACTGTGACATATATTTCATGTAAATGCATGGTTGATGATAGTGTTAACAAACAGACTGAGCAGTTGGATTTATGCTTTTTAAAATTAAAAAATTCCAATAATCATCCCATATTGGGGACAGATACATGCTGGTTTAAAGGAAATGTGTCACCAGAAATGTTATCTGCCGCTTATAAACTGTTATCTGCCATATAGCATATAGAATAACACATATAAATATTTTTTTTTTCTAATTGCAAATTTTTTTATTCTATTTTCTGAACATGATTATGTGGGCTGCCACCTGGCCTCAGCTGTTCTTAGAAGCATTTAGAAAGTATTAAGAAATTTGCTTTACAGCAGCTACCATGGGCCATAAACACAATGGACTGAAGAGGACCTTATTGACTTCTATGGGAAAGATTTCTAGGTATGCTCCAATGTACAAAGGAAAGAATAGATAAACTTTGACAATCACCTATTGTGAATAGAGATGAGTAAAGTTTTCAAAAATTTGAATTAGACGCTTCACCGAATTTTTCCAAAAAATGTAATTAGATTGGAATTAATTTGTGATGGAGCATGTTAAAAATCAGCTATTTCCTGGCTGCAGGGAGCATGTATATCAGTGTAAATCACTGTGCATTGCAGAAACATGCATAGGTAGTCTACTGTGTTAGTGAAACAGTTACTGTGTGTCAGTATGACAGGCAGTTGAAAGGCGCTCACTCTTAGGCCTCATGCACACGAACGTGTGCACCCCGTGCCCGTATTGCGGACCACAATACGGGCACCGGGTGCACACGTTCGTGTGCATGAGGCCTTAGAATCAGTTCACACTTCACTTAGTGGGTCATTTATGGGTCCAAAACTGACCAAATAACTGAATAACTCAGCCTTACAGGTCAATGTTAGCATCAGGTATAAAGGACTTAACTGTCCATTGGCTCAAAATTATACTAAAGAGTGAAAGACGGCTCTCCTTTTACACTGTCTGCGGCTTCCAAATCATGAGCAAACCCTGAAGCAAACTAGTTGCCGTGTGATAGAGGCCTCATGTGCAATTTGCATGAGTTTTGTTTATTTGCCTCCGAAATTAGTTTTATTCAAATGGGAAAAAAAGTCCTGCATGCAGGCTGTTAATGGCCTCTTTCACACGGTCAGCATTTGGTCAGTTTTTTCCATCAGTATTTGATCAGTATTGGTAAGGCAAAAACAGGAGTGAGTCCAAAAGAAAGATAACATGTGATGGAAATATTTGAATGTCTTCTGTGTTTTGGACACACTCCCTCTTTTGGCATTCAAATCATGATCAAATCCTGATACAAAATACTGATCGTGTGATAGAGGCCTTATGTATGCTCCAAAGACAGGATCCATTGTATTTTTCATTTTTCTGTTGTTCTGACAGATCAGAAGGGGGGTGAAATAAACAGTGATGTCAACAAGTCCAAACAGGGACAGTACTGTAGTAGCCCCGTCACAGAGTGATGAGGGTGGAAACACCATGAGGAGTCAAGACAGTAGCCCAGTCACAGAGTGGGGAGGGTGGCAGGAGCAGAAGGAGTCAATGCAGTGGCCCATTTACAGAATGGGTAGGTGGGGGCCAACAGCAGTGGCAGTAAAAGCACAACATAGTAGCAGTAGGAGAAGATGACAGCAGAAGCAGCAGGTGTGTGACATCAGGTTGGTGGCAGCATCAGAATAGTGGCTGAAACAGATGGCCAGAAGAAACTGGTCTTTATTTACAAGGTTTTTGTGTGGCATCCAGAATGATCTAGTCTGATGCTTCAGGCACCGGTGTGTGTAAATCCTGGCTGATCCACACCTGATTCATCTATACAGAGGTTAGTTTCTCAACATGTTGTGTTGTGGTGAGTTCTCTTTAGGGTAACTATGCCCCCGTTGCAGTAAATACAGGAAAGCTTGTCTAGGGCAAACTCGGACAGTTGTGGCTATAAATCAAGTTTGGCTGCCCAGAAGTCCAGGGGATCTTGAATGTGGGGTGGCAGCATGAGGTCTAAGTATGCCACCACCTGCTGGTTCAGGTTCTGCTCCTTGTCCTGCTGGTGCTCGGTGGTTTCTTCAGTAGGCAGGTGAAGAAAAGTGCTAATTAGGGACTCTAGACTTAAGTTGCCTCTGATGGAGCTGGATCACGAAGGGTCCTTTGTGAGGATGGGCATTAGCGCACATAAGCAGCAACCAACTGACTACATAGGATGTCTCAATAGTAGTTCAGTTTCTCCTCCCTCTCAGCAGTTGGAAAAAAAAGCCCCCAATTTGGACCTGTAGCAAGGGTCTAGCATGGGGTAGAGCTAGTAGTCATCCCTCTGCCAACCGGATTTAATACGGCTGTCACTATGCAAGCAACTCATCATGCATCTGGCCATTTGTGCAAGGGACTCAGAGGGACTCTCTGCCTCCATCTCCACTGCATACTGCTAGTGATGAGCGAGAACCAAAGTGTTCGGGTGTTCAGGTACTCGGTCTGAACACATAGCGACAAATTCACGCCCAAAACCACGCCCCCTAAAAAAATAAGATATTTTTAGAGGTAAAATTGTTAGGAAACATTCTTTCCTGTATATTGAACTGTATATACAGTGCAAATGCTGCCAAAAATTACAAGGAAGAAGCACTCCAATACAGCCTGTATATCAAATAAAGGAGGGCCTCATTCACATGGTGCTACAATTGTTCAGGTACACTGCTGCACTCATAAAGTGAAAGGGCTGCCAAAAATTACAAGGAACCGGCATTCCAATACACCCTTTATTACACATAAAGGAGGGCATCATACACACCCTTGATCCCTTGAAAATTATCATTGATGGCCTACTGGTGACCCTCAAAAACATATGGAGCAAGGGCGTGCTGGTTACCCTTTAAAACATTATAGCTGAGGGCCTGAAGGTAAGCGGACCCAATAAAAAAATCTAGTGAAAACCTGAAGGTGAGCGAACCTCATAAAACATTGCAGTGATGGCCTACGGGTGAGCAGACCATATAAAACATTAGAGGTGAGGGCCTGAAGCCGAGCGAACCCCATAAAACATTGCAGGGATGGCCTACAGGTGAGCAGACCATATAAAGCATTGGAGGTGCGTGACTGAAGGTAAGCGAACCCCATAAAAGATTGCAGTGATGGCCTACAGGTAAGCATCCCATATAAAGCATTGGAGGTGAGGGACTGAAACCTAGAGAACCCCTTAAAACATTGCAGTGATGGCCTACAGGAGAGCAGACGGTAAACAGCATTGGAGGTGAGGGCCTGAAGCCTAGCGAACCCCATAAAACATTGCAGTGATGGCCTACAGATGAGCAGACGGTATAAAGCATTGGAGGTGAGGGCCTGAATCCTAGCGAACCCCATAAAACATTGCAGTAATGGCCTACACGTGAGTAGACCATGTAAAGAATTAGAGGTGAGGGACGGAAGGTGAGCGAACCCCTTAAAACATTGCAGTGATGCCTACAGGTGAGCAGACGGTATAAAGCATTGGAGGTGAGGGCCTGAAGCCTAGCGAACCCCATAAAACATTGCAGTGATGGCCTACAAGTGAGTAGACAGTATAAAGCATTGGAGGTGAGGGACTGAACCATAGCGAACACCATAAAACATTGCAGTGATGGCCTACAGGTGAGCAGATCTTATAATGCATTGGAGGTGAGGGCCTGAAGCCTAGCGAACCCCATAAAACATTGCAGTGATGGCCTACAGGTGAGCAGACCTTATTAAGCAATGGAGATGAGGGCCTGAAGCCTAGCGAACCCCATAAAACTATGCAGTGATGGCCTACAGGTGAGCAGACCTTATAAAGCATTGGACGTGAGGGACTGAACCATAGCGAACACCATAAAACATTGCAGTGATGGCCTACAGGAGAGCAAACGGAATAAAGCATTGGGGGTGAGGGCCTGAAGCCTAGCTAACCTCATAAAACATTGCAGTGATGGCCTACAGGTGTGCAGACCGTATAAAGCATTGAAGGTGAGGGCCTAAAGCTTAGCAAACCCCATAAAATATTGCAGTGATGGCCTACAGGTGAGTCGACCTTATAAAGCATTGGAGGTGAGGACCTGAAGCCTAGCGAACCCCATAAAACATTGCAGTAATGGACTACACGTGACTAGACCATATAAATCATTGGAGGTGAGGGACTGAAGGTGAGCGAACCCCATAAAACATTGAAGTGATGGCCTACAGGTGAGCAGATGGTATAATGCATTGGAGGTGAGGGCCTGAAGCCTACCGAACCCCATAAAACATTGCAGTTATGGCCTACAAGTGAGCAGATGGTATAAAGCATTGGAGGTTAGGGACTGAACCCTAGCGAACCCCATAAAACATTGCAGTGATGGCCTACAGGTGAGCAGACCTTATAAAGCATTGTAGGTGAGGGCCTGAAGCATAGAGAACCCCATAAAACATTGCAGTGATGGCCTACAAGTGAGCAGACCTTATTAAGCAATGGAGGTGATGGCCTGAAGCCTAGCGAACCCTACAAAACATTGCAGTGATGGCCTACAGGAGAGCAGACGGTCTAAAGCATTGGAGGTGAGGGCCTGAAGCCTAGTGAACCTCATAAAACATTGTAGTGATGGCCTACAGGTGAGCAGACCATATAAAGCATTGGAGGTGAGGGCCTAAAGCCTAGCGAACCCCATAAAACATTGCAATGTTGGCCTATAGGTGAACAGACCATATAAAGCATTGGAGGTGATGGCCTGAAGCTTAGCGAACCCCATAAAACATACTGGTACTGGCCCAGTGAGCTGATGGTATAAAGCTTTGTAGGTGAGGGCCTGAAACCTAGCGACCACCACCTCCTCTTCCACTTCCTCACTCTACTCATCCTCCTGACTTGATCCAACCACCACCTCAGTGATTGGCAACTGTGTTGCATCATCATCCACCTCGTGAACGAATGATTGCAGTTCACCACCGTCATCTTCTTGAGATTGTGAAGGCTCAAGAGTTTGGGAATCAGGGCACAATATCTCAGGTACCTCTTCAAGTGTGCTTGGCGAGAGAGCCAAACCAAGTACTGGCGATGAAAAGAGGTCTTGTGAATATCTGAGTGTGGGATGACTTGTTTGGCCAGACATGACATGGTGGGAGAAATGGGGATCAGAGTGATGATTCGGTTGACCAGACTCTGGGCTACTGGAGACCGGATTTCGTGGAATAGAGGGTCATGCTTAACCGACTAGAAGCATTATCTTCTGCAATCAAGCCGACCACCTGTTCGCACTGGTCCGACTTGGACAGTGTTGTTGGACATGAAGCTGGGTAAAGTGGATTTTTTAGTTTTTTTTTGGTGCACTGGTAGCAGGCACAGTTTCATTGCACCCAGGGCCACAGCCTCTGCTTGCACCATCAGCATCACACCCAGGGCCATGGCCTCTGCTTGCACCATCAGCATCTCGCCCAGGTCCATGGCCTGTGCTTGCACCATTAGCATAACGCCCACCACTTCCCCTACCCTTTGTGTTCGCCTTCTACATATTAATGATTTTGTCCGTAGATTTGGCGCAGATTGTTTTACTGTCCGCTAAAGACACCGTTTTCTGATGCAAGACAGCACTGGATAAAGAGAAATACAGATTTTTAGCACTAAAATAGCCCAGATATAATGTAATTTTTACAATATACACTGTATTGGCTCGCTGTAATGTAATGAAGACAGAGAAATACAAATTTTCGGCAGTACATTAGGCCACAGGTAATGAAATTTTTACAATACACACTGTATTGGCTTGCTTTAGTGTACTGGAGACAGAGAAATACAAATTTTTGGCACTACACTAGCCCAGAGATAATGTTATTTTTACAATACACACTGTATTGGCTTGCTCTAATGTACTGGAGACAGAAAAATACAAATTTTCTGCACTACAGTGATCCACAGATAAGGAAATTTATATAGTACACACTGTACTGACTTGCTATAATGTATAGTAGACAGAGAAATACAAATTTTCGACACTACAGTAGGCCAGAGATTATGTATTTTTTACAATACAGTGTATTGGCTTTCTGTAATGTACTAGATACAGAGAAATACTAATTTTCAGCACTACGTTAGGCCACAGATAATGTAATTTTTACAATACACACTGTATTGGCTTGCTGTAATGTGCTGGATACAGAGAAATACAGATTTTTGGCACTACACTAGCCCACAGATAATGAAATGTTTACAATACACACTGTATTGGCTTGCTGTAATGTACTGGATACAGAGAAATTCAAATTTTTGGCACTACACAAGCCCATAGATAATGACATTTTTACAATACACACTGTATTGGCTTGCTATAATATACTGGAGACAGTGCAAAAGAAAAATATTGATGTGGACTTGATATTAAAGGTCAATATAACCACAAAACTAATCAAAGAATTAGACCTTTTTTTTAAAAACTAAATTTTATTGTTATCTTCTTAAAACAACCAATGGTCAATAGAAGTGATATAGCATTCATTAAACATAAATTGCTCTTTAACAAAAAGTTACTAATATAGGGAGGTTCAGGGTGCCTGGTAAAGACGGAGATAAGAGGCGAGAGGGGGGAATCACTGTCCCTGCAATATACCTCTCTATGCCTCAGCCCGGAGGGGTCACCCGATGGTGGTGACCCCCCGTCCCCGAACCTAGGCCTAAATGACCCTAGAACGACCCTTAAGGGAACCTGCAACCCCGACGCGTTTTCCCCTACTTGTTATGGGTTCCTCAGGGGGTAAATCAAATCAGGCTCAAAAGTGCGATAAACAGTAAGATGAAGGGAGACTGGCTGATATACATATAACAATAAGTATAGGTAGTACCTTATTGGCTGGAAAAACTCAACAAGGTGAATTATACCGGTACCTTATAATGATGCAAGAAGCATAACATCAATAGACCTAAAATGACAAACAGATCACAAGACTACAGTCAGAAACTAGGTACCTATACTAAGAAATTGTCACATACATGAGGGATCGGTACTTACATATACTGTGGTGGGATATAATGCAAAAAGCCAGCTATCCACGTGAGGTCCAAGATGGCTGTGACCTCCGGTGTTAGTGTGGAGAGCTGTTTAAAAAGGCCCGGGGTTTGCGCTCATTCCTGTCACGTGATGCGTTCCAAGCCGGAGCGCACGCTGACACATCACATGACGCGCTCCAGGCTGGAGCGCACACTGACAGGAAAAACCCGCGATTATAACAACCAGGACAAATGCGCATCCCGTCACGTGGTGCGCTCATGCTGAAGCACACACTGTATTGGCTTGCTATAATGTACTGGAGACAGAGAAATGCAGATTTTTGGCACTACACTAGCCTACAGATAATTAAATGTTTACAATACACAATGTATTGGCTTGCTGTAATGTACTGGATACAAAGAAATACAGATTTTTGGCACTACACTAGCCCAGAGATAATAACATTTTTACAATACACACTGTATTGGCTTGCTGTAATGTAATGGAGACAGAGAAATACAAATTTTAGGCACTACAGTAGGCCACAGATAATGTAATTTTTATAATACACTCTGCATTGGCTTCCTATAATGTAATGGACACAGAGAAATACAAATTCTCGGCCCTACAGTAGGCCACAGATAATGTAATTTTTACAGTACACACTGTATTTGCTTGCTATAATGTACTCGATAAAGAGAAATACAAATTTTTAGCACTAGACCAGCCCAGAGATAATGTAATTTTTACAATATACACTGTATTGGCTTGCTATAATGTACTGGATAGAGAAATACAAATTTTGGGCACTACTGTAGGCCATAGATAATGAAATCTTTACAATGCACACTGTATTGGCTTGCTCTAATGTACTGAATACAGAAAAATAAAGATTTTCGGCACAACACTAGCCCGGAGATAATGACATTTTTACAATAAACACTGTATTGGCTTGCTAAAATGTACTGGAGACAGAGAAATACACATTTTTTGCACTACACTAGGCAAAAGATAATGTAATTTTTACAATACACAATGTATTGGCTTGCTACAATGCACTAGAGACAGAGAAATACAAATTTTCGGCACTACAGTAGGCCACAGATAATGACATTTTTAAAATACACACTGTATTAGCTTACTATAATGTATTGGAGACAGAAAAATAAAACTATTTGGCTCTGCACTAGGCCACAGATAATGAAATTTTTACAATACACACTGAATAGGCTTGCTATAATGTAATGGAGACAGAGAAATAAAACATTTTAAGCACTACATAAGGCCACAGATTAAGAAATTTTTACAATACACACTGTATTGGCTTGCTATAATGTACTGGAGACAGAAAAATACAAAGTTTCTGCACGACAATAGGCCACCGATAATGTAATTTTTACAATACACACTCTATTGGCTTGCTATAATGTACTGGAGACAGAAAAATAAAGATTTTCGGCACTACAATGGGCCAAAGATAATTACATTTTTATAATACACACTGCATTGGCTTTCTGTTATGTACTGGATATAGAGTAATACAAATTTTCGGCACTACAGTAGTGCACAGATAATGTAATTTTTATAATACACTCTGCATTGGCTTGCTGTAATGTAATGGACACAGAGAAATACAAATTCTCGGCCCTACAGTAGGCCACAGATAATGTAATTTTTACAGTACACACTGTATTTGCTTGCTATAATGTACTCGATAAAGAGAAATACAGATTTTTAGCACTAGACCAGCCCAGAGATAATGTAATTTTTACAATATACACTGTATTGGCTTGCTATAATGTACTGGACAGAGAAATACAAATTTTTGGCACTACACTAGCCCAGAGATAATGTTATTTTTACAATGCACACTGTATTGGCTTGCTCTAATGTACTGAATACAGAAAAATAAAGATTTTCGGCACAACACTAGCCCGGAGATAATGACATTTTTACAATACACACTGAATAGGCTTGCTATAATGTACTGGAGACAGAGAAATAAAACATTTTAAGCACTACATTAGGCCACAGATTAAGAAATTTTTACAATACACACTGTATTGGCTTGCTATAATGTACTGGAGACAGAAAAATACAAAGTTTCTGCACGACAATAGGCCACCGATAATGTAATTTTTACAATACACACTCTATTGGCTTGATATAATGTACTGCAGACAGAAAAATAAAATTTTTCGGCACTACAATGGGCCATAGATAATTACATTTTTATAATACACACTGTATTGGCTTTCTGTAATGTACTGGATATAGAGTAATACAAATTTTCAGCACTACAGTAGTGCACAGATAATGTAATTTTATAATACACTCAGTATTGACTTGCTGTAATGTAATGGAGACAGAGAAATACTAATTTTCGGCATTACACTAGGCCACAAATAATGTAATGTTTACAATACACACTGTATTGGCTTGCTTTAGTGCACTAGAGACAGAGAAATAGAAATTTTCTGCACTAGAGTAGTCCACAGATAATGTAATTTTTACAGTACACACTGTATTGTCTTGCTGTATTGTACTGGAGACAGAGAAATACAAATTTTCGGCACTACATTAGGCCACAGGTAATGTAATTTTTACAATACACGCTGTATTGGCTTGATGTATTGTAATGGAGAAGAGAAATAAAAATTTTTGGCACTACACTAGGCCACAGATAATGTAATTTTTACAATACACACTGTATTGGCTTCTTATAATGTACTGGAGACAGATAAATACATATTTTCGTCACTACAGTAGGCCACAGATAATGGAATTTTTTAAATACACACTGTATTTGCTTGCTTTAATGCACTGGAGACGGAAAATAAAAGTTTTCGTCACTACACTAGACCACAGATAATGAAATGTTTACAATACACTCTGTATAGGCTTGATATTATGTACTGGAGACAGAGAGAGACAAATTTTCGGCACTACAGTAGTCCACAAATAATGAAATGTTTACAATACAAACTGTATTGGCTTGCTCGAATGTACTGGAGAATGAGAAATGCAAATTTTCAGCACTACACTAGGCCACAGATAATGACATTTTTATAATATGCACTATATTATCTTGCTATAATGTACTGGATACAGAGAACTGCCACCTTATCCCGTAGTTTAGAAAATGAGGTCACTTTTTTGGAGTTTCCACTGTAGAGGTTCATCAGGGGGGCTTCAAATAGGACATAGTGTCAAAAAACCAGTCCAGCAAAATCTGCCTTCCAAAAACAATATGGTGTTCTCTTCTGCCTTTAGCATAATTCTGATTACACTTACATCAACATGGCAAGCAGGATGCCTCTGAAGGCGTCCAGCTGCCATGGTAACCATCACCTGCTGCCAGAACAGAGCAGTGAGTGATGGGGAGGGAGGGGAGCCCCCTCCCTCTGTGATCCCGTGAGGAATCGGGGGCTGCAAGGGCACAGAGGGGGCTGCAAGGGCACAGCTCCCTCCCTGTTAACCATTTCCATACAGCTGTCCGTACGGACCATGGTATGGAAGGGGTTAAACTGCTGACATCTGTACGGCACAGATGTCAGCAGTTTACAGCAGAGTGCCAGCAATGTGCTGACCCTCTGCTATAACCACTAGACACCAGGGAAGCATTAGAAAGGAGGCGGGCGGGGGATCGCGATCCCGTCTGGCATCCCGCCTGGCACACCGCCCGCACTGCCTGCCCGCCGCACTGCCCGCAATTTCCCCCGCCTGCGGGGACAGTAATATTGCGGGGTGCATGGGGGTTTCAAAATTATAGATTTGGGGCATTTTTTAAGTCTCTGAGTCTACAGAAAGCGTTGCAAACCGCAGGTCTGAATTGACCTGCGGTTAGCTGCGATCGCCGACATGGGGGGGGGGGGGTCACAGGACCCCCCTGGCATTGTGCCAAGGTGCCTGTTGAATGATTTTAGCAGGCACCTTGTTCTGATCACCGCCACTTGCGCAGCGGTGATCGGAAATTCTCAGTACGTACGGGTATGCCCTGAGTACCAGGATGCCAGGGCGTACCCATATTGCCTGCATTAAGGGGTTAAAGGGAACCTGTCATCAACTTTATGCTGGCCTCACTGGACAGCATTAAAACGTGAAGGAAATGCTGATTTCATCGGTGTGTCACTCATGAGCTAAAAGTTGAGAACCAGCATCATAATCATTGCAGCCCAGCCCTTAACCCCTTAAGGACGAAGGGCGTACATGTACGCCCTTCGTCCGCACTTTAAAGATGGCACCCGCTCCCGCACGGAGCGGGCGCATGAGCTGCGGGTAAACGCTTGATTCATCAAGCTGACACCCGCAGCTCATGTCCGTGACCGGCAGCGATGCCGATCGCGGACATTTAACCCCTCAGATGCCGTGGTCAATCCTGACCACGGCATCTGATCGCTCAAAAACCGAAAGTTTCACTTTCGGTTTTTGCTACGGCTCCCCTGATGGCCACAAGGGGGAGCCGGAGCATGCATGTAGTAGCCTAGGTTTCTGTGAATGAAACCTAGGTTACTACATAGTATTCCTATGGAGCCTATAACTGTAATAGGCTTCATAGGAAATATGCGATTTTCTCATATATTCCAATGCTATTGCATTGGAATATATGAGAATAGCAATCTGATGATTGCATCTTATAGTTCCCTATGGGAACTATAAGAAAGTGGTAAAAAAAAAAAAAAAAAGTTTAAAAAATAAAAATAAAATAAAAAAATATAAAAATTCAAATCACCCCCCTTTCCCCAAAATGAAAATAAAATAAATAAAAAAATAAAAAAATTACACATAATGGGTGTCGCAATGTGCAAAACGCCCATACTATAATAATATTAAAAAATGTTCACCATACGGTAAACATAAAAATGAAAAAAAAGCGTCCAAATGGCTAATTCGCCTTTTTTGGATGCTTCATTTCCTAAAAAAAATGAATAAGAAGTGATCAAAACATCATACGCACCCCATAATGGTATCAATTAAAAGTTCAGATTACCCCACAAAAAATGAGCCCCTACACTGCTCAGTACGCATAATTACAAAAAAGTTATAGGGGTCAAAACATGGCGACAAAAAAATAAAATAAAAAAATTCCCACTTTTAATTTTTTTTTCACTATCAAAACGCAAGAAAAACTATACATATTAGGTATTGCCGGATTCGTACTGACCTGAAGAAAAAAATTAACCAGTCAGTTTTATTGCAAATCGAACGTTGTAATTTAAAAACCCGTAAAACTGTGGTGAAATTGCTTTTTTTTTGCAATTTCACCCCATTTGGAATTTTTTTCCCGTTTCCCACTACATCACATGCAAAAATAAATGGTAGCGTTAAAAAGTACAACTTGTCCCGCAAAAAACAAGCCATCATATGGCTATGTGAGCGGAAATATAAAAATGTTATGGCTTTTGGAAGGCAGGGAGCGCAAAACAAAAACTCAAAAATCCCAAAACCCCCGGTCCTTAAGGGGTTAAAAAGAGTCAAATCTACTGCAGAAGAGTCATGGCTAGTCTTCTGCTCTCCCCGCCCATCTGCTGATGATTGGCAGTTCTCTCCTAGAGAGAATGGGAGAAAACTAGGTAGAAGACTGTCAATCATCAGCAGGTGGGCAGAGAGCAGGAATTCATGAATAACCATGACTCTTCCCAGGTGGCCGTGAATCTTTTCCAGGCCTAGTCTGCAATTCTTGGCAACCACTTACTTTTAACTTTTAAATGTCAGACCGCTGAAATCATTTCATCTGTATACTTTATACTGCCGTTAGTATGGGCAGCACAAAGGTGATGAGAGGTTCCCTTTAATATCTATTTGAAATGCAAGTCTGAAAAAAAATCATGGGAGTGATTCATTAACTGTGGAATGAACAGAACACTTACCTGTTGCCTTCCTTTTCATCTTTTTAGTTGCAAGTGTCTTGGGCTATCAAATTCAGCCAGTCTGAGAAGTGTTGGACAGCATAAAAGGAGTGCTGGATTCAGAGAATCCTCAGCTAAAATGATGAAAAGGAGAGCAACATATAAATTATGTTCATTCCCCAGTTAATGTGATTTGTTTACTGGAGGGGTCTAAAGGTTTAATAAACAGAAGTATGAGTCCTGTTAAAACTCCTAGGAAAATCACGTTTAATTCAGTATATCTTTTTTCATAGTAACATAGTATATAAGACCGCAAAAAAGACATTTGTCCATCCAGTTCGGCCTGTTTCCTACAAGTTGATCCAGAGGAAGGCAAAAAACCCCTGTGAGGCAGAAGCCAATTATCCCCACTTAAGGGGAAAAAATTCACGACTCCATTCAGTGAATCAGAATAACTCCCTGGATCAACGGATCTCTCTAGTAGCTGTAGCCTGTAATATTATTACACTCCAGAAATACATCTAGTCCCCTCTTGATTTCTTTTATTGTACTTACCATCACCACCTCCTCAGGCAGAGAGTTCCATAGTCTCACTGCTCTTAACGTGAAGAATCCTTTTCTATGTTTGTGTACAAACCTTCCTTCCTCCAGACGCAGAGGATGTACCCTTGTCACAGTCAAAGTCCTGGGGATAAATAAATGATGGGAGAGATCTCTGTACTGACCCCTGATATATTTATACATAGTTATTAGATCTCCCCTCAGTCATCTTTTTTTCTAAAGTGAATAACCCTAATTTTGATAACCTTTCAGGGTACTGTAGTTGCCCCATTCCAGTTATTACTTTAGTTGCCCTCCTCTGAACCCTCTCCAGCTCTGCTATGTCTTTTAATTAGAGATGAGCGATTTTGAAGCAGACAAAGTGGAATTTGTTTAGAATTTCAGGAAAAATTCGATTTGCAACGAATGTGAATTTTCTCGTGCTTCGCGGTAACGAATCGTAATTTTTCCTAACATGGCGGCTACAATGGTGGCTAAAATGGCGGCCACACGTGTGAGGACATGGGGCAAGGAACTCTGGGAAGGCGGAATGATCAGCAGCCAACCAACCCGGTGATGTCACAGCAGTATAAATATGGCGGCTATCTTAGATTCTGCCATTCAGTATCTTACTTTTTTCAGGGACAGACGTGTATGCAGGCGCTAGGGAGAGTGAAAGAAAAACTAATTGTTTAAAAGAAAAGAAGGAAAGAAGCGATTTACTAGTGCAGTGAAAGGATAGTGAGAGGAATCATTTCACAGGCAGGGAGAGACCTGTGCAGATGCTAGGGAGAATCATAGGATAAAATTCTCATTGTGATAAAAAGCGATTTACAAGTGAAGGGAATGGATAATGAGAGGAATCATTTCACAGGCAGGGAGAGATGTGTGCAGATGCTAGGGAGAGTCATAGGAAAATCCTCATTGTTAAACAAAGCGATTTACAAGTCAAGGGAAAAGATAGTGAGAGGAATTATTTCACAGGCAGGGAGAGACGTGTGCAGATGCTAGGGAGCGTCATAGGAAAACCCTCATTGCGGAAAAAAAGTGATTTACAAGTGCAGGGAAACATTACTTGCGGATCCAGATAGTCTCATAATGCAGCTCTGTCATTCCAGCAATTAGTTATTGGGGTGCAAGTGCTGTGTTGAAAAGCCTTTAGTGGCATTTATCTGTGGAAAAAGATAAATATATACGCAGGTCACTTTTGTTGTTATTTACGCAAAAAAAATAATTTGCAGTCATTTCTGGTAAAAGAGTATAGGCTCGTATTTCAGTACTACAAGAAAAATATATACCCACTTCACTCTTTAATTGTTTTCTTGTTAAAGCGTATAGTGGCCTTTTTTCATCCAACAAGAAATATATATTCTATGGTCACATCTGCAGTTATTTCTGGTGAAAGGGTATAGGGGCCTATTACAGTAAAAAAAAAAAAAACATATATAAGCACTGCAGTGTTGCAGTGATTTCTGTTGAAAGCTTAAAGGAGCATATTTCATTTAAAAAAGAAAAATATAAACGAACTGCACTGTTGCAGTTATTTTTGGTAAAAGCGTATAGGGTCATATTTCAGTACTACAAGAAAAATATATTCTCAGTGTACCGTTGCAGTTATATCTGGTAAAGCCTTTACTGGCGCATTGCAGTAGAAAAAGAAATTCGCTCCTGCACTTATATGTAGAAAAACCTTTATTGACGTATATCAGTAGAAAAAGAAATATACATTTGCCATTCACTGCTGCACTCCTACAGTTGTGTTCAAAATTATTCAACCCCCACTGAAACTGAGTGTTTTGGCCAGTTTGACATTGATTTTGATCATTTCAGTCATCTTGTTTACAATTAAATCAAAGAGGCACTTGTAAGTCAGACAAATATAACATAACATTTATAATGAAATAACCACAAATGTCTTTTCTGTGCTCACATCATTATCAGTTTTATTCAACCCCCAAGTGACATTCAATCTTAGTACTTAGTACAACATCCTTTTCCAGTTATAACAGCTTTTAAACGTGAAGCATAGCTTGACACAAGTTTCTTGCAGTGATCTACGGGTATCTTCGCCCATTCTTCATGGGCAAAAGCCTCCAGTTCAGTCACATTCTTAGGCTTGCATGCTGCAACTGCTTTATTTAAGTCCCACCAGAGGTTCTCAATCGGATTTAAGTCTGGTGACTGCGATGGCCAATTTAAAATGTTCCAGTCTTTAATCTTCAACCATGCTCTAGTGGACTTGGAGGTATGCTTGGGATCATTGTCCTGTTGAAAGGTCCAACGTCTCCCAAGCCTCAGGTTTGTGACGGACTGCATCACATTTTCATCCAATATCTCCTGGTACTGAAGAGAAATCATGGTACTTTTCACACACTGAAGCTTCCCTGTACCTGTAGAAGCAAAACAGCCCCAAAGCATGATTGACCCCCCGCCATGCTTCACAGTAGGCTAGGTGTTCTTTTCTTCATAGGCCTTGTTCTTCCTCCTCCAAACAGAGCGTTGATCCATGGGCCCAAATAGTTCTAATTTTGTTTCATCAGTCCACAGAACACTATCCCAAAACTTTTGTGGTTTGTCCACATGACTTTTGGCATACTGCAGTCGAATCTTCTTATTCTTTGGAGGCAGCAAGGGGGTGCGTCTGGGAGTTCTGGCATGGAGGCCTTTATTACGCAGTGTGCGCCTTGTTGTCTGAGCTGAAACTTCAGTACCCGCATCTGACAAATCTTTTTCCAGTTCCTCAGCAGTCACACGGGGACTTTTCTCCACTTTGCGCTTCAGGTAGCGCACAGCAGTCGAAGTAAGCATCTTCTTTCTGCCACGACCAGGTAGGCGTTTCAACAGTGCCCTTTGCCTTGAATTTGCGAATGATGCTTCTTATGGTGTCTCTTGGTATGTTTAACATCTTTGCAATCTTCTTATAGCCATTGCCCTTCCTGTGAAGAGAAATCACCTCTTCTCGTGTCTTCCTGGACCATTCTCTCGACTTCACCATGTTTGTAAACACACCAGTAAATGTCTAGAAGGAGCTGAGTATCACAGTCATTTTAAATCTGCCTAATTGGTGCTTATTATGCTTGATTGCTGCTCCTTGACATCCACAGGTGTTTTCAATACCTGACCGAAAACACTTGAATGAACCTCTGTTCTTAAGAGTGGTAGTCTTTAAGGGGTTGAATAATTGTGTCAATGAAGAAATCACAAAAAAAACATTTAATACTGTATTACAAAAACAATTGATGTCGTTTTAGTTGCATTTGGTTCTTTAAAAAGTCCTTGTAAGATTTCATTCTGAACACAATTACAAATGTACACTAAATTCCCTAAAACCCTTTACAGCATTGGGGGTTGAATAATTTTGAACACAACTGTAGTTTATAAGGCTGAAAAAAGACATCTGTCCATCCAGTTCAGCATGTTATCCTGTAAGTTGATCTGGAGGAAGGCAAAAACAAAAAAAAACCTGTGAGGTAGAAGACAATTTTCCTCACTTCAGAGGAAAAAAATCCCTTCCTGACTCTGATCAGGCAATCAGAATAACTCCCTGGATCAACAACCCATCTTTAGTAGCTATAACCTGTAATATTATTACACTCCAGAAATACATCCAGGCCCCTCTTGGACTCTTTTAGTGAACTCACCATCACCACCACATCAGGCAGAGAGTTCCATAGTCTCACTGCTCTTACCGTAAAGAATCCTCTTCTATGTTTGTGTACAAACCTTCTTTCCTCCAGACGCAGAGGATGTCCCCTCGTCACAGTCACAGTCCTGCGAATAAAAGGATGATGGGAGAGATCTCTGCCCTTATCCCTGATGTATTTATACATAGTTATTAGATCTTCCCTGAGTCGTCTTTTTTCTAAAGTAAATAACCGTAATTTTGATAACCTTTCAGGGTACTGTAGATCCACTCATTCCAGTTATTACTTTAGTTTCCCTCCTCTGAACCCTCTCTAGCTCAGATAGGTCTGCCTTGTTCACAGGAGCTTAGAACTGTACACAGTACTCCATGTGTGGTCTGACTAGTGACTTGTAAAGTGGTAGGACTATGTTATCATCACGAGCATTTATGCCCCTTTTGATGCAACCCATTATCTTATTGGCCTTTAGCAGCAGCTGCCTGACACTGGTTCCGACAGCTTAGTTTGCTGTTCAGTAATATTCCTCCGTAAAACAAAACCCATAAAATATTTTTTTCCCACTTTTCCACTACATCCTATGCAATATCAAATGTGCTGTTAGA